>NW_019091745.1:111865-122787 GCF_001949145.1 Acanthaster planci | reverse complement strand
AGTCCCGAAACAGCTCTGTGTTTGTACTTGTTTACAAACACTTCTCTCTAGTTTTTTGGGGTTTTTTTGTTTTTTGTTTTTGTTTTTTTTTTGCTGCTTCTTCTTCTTCCTTTTTCTTCTGCTCAAAAGCCCGTTTGTTTTGTACACGTTTTTTCTACCGGTCACTTTAGTGCTTTTGCAACTTTGGATCATTATCCAACTTAAACCAATGACGAACCCTTATGCATAGATGGTCCTAGAAACATTACGTCATGATGACGTCATCAAGTAATTTATTTTCGATTTTTATAGATTTATTTCGGCCCATTCACTTTGTACACGTTTTTGAGGCACTATTTTCGTACCTTAGTAATCGTTGATCGCCGTCAACCTTGCAGAAAGTACTAACTATAAACTAAAAAAACTAACTAAAAAAACCAAGTGATTTATCATTATATTTTGAATATTTAAATATCCCGTTAAATTTATAAAATCCATATAAAATCGGCCCTGGCCTCCCCCAAAATTCTGTTTGCAGCAAGTGCTAGGATAAAAGGTGGTCTTCATATGCTACTGTGTGTGTGTGGACGCCCAATATCTGCCTGCAATATAGACGGCGCACATTGCGTAGGGCATTTACTCGGGACTTGGCAAAATGCCGACCACGTGCTGCCGAGAGCAGATCGCATTGCATGGAATGCCAAAGGGACAATTGTTCAGATGTCTATAATCTGCGCCTTTTCCGCGATAAGTGTCATGTTTTGTATCGTAAACTGTATTGTACGTCTTATTGGGTTGAAACCTTGCAGGCAGGTTAGAAAGGGGAGGCTTACAAACGGAAATTGACCTCAAGTGATGGCAATTCCATCAGCAGACGAGTCACGTGACATTAAATGGTGCCTCATTTAAAGTACTATATCTCCTGAGGTACATATTCAAATTGGTTCAAATCATGCAGATATCTTGAAAAGGGAGTGCTTTAGAGGAATTTTGACCTCATGTGATGATGGCTTCATCAGGAGACAAGTCACGTGACATTAAACCTGCACTCTTTAAGACCCGATATCTTCTGAAGTACATGTCTTATCGGCTTCAAATCTTGCAGATATCTTGAAAAGGGATTGCTGTAGAAAAATACTGACCTCATGTGATGATGACTTCATCATGAGACAAGTCACGTGACATTAAATGTGCCCTCTTTAGAGCCCTGTATCTCGTGAAGTACATGTTCTATCAGGTTGAATCTTTGCAGATAGAGAGGTGTTACATATGAAAAATTACTTGATGTGATGATCCCTTAGTTGTTCAAATGTAAAAAAGAATGCTAAAAAGCCCTCTTTTCTGTTGGCAAACAAACAGATAACCTCTCGTTTCTTTTTTTCCTTTTTGTTTTTTAGCTGTTTCGGGCACAGGCCGAAACAGTGACGTTAAATGCGCACTGTTTTGGAACTATATCTCCTGAAGTGGATGTCTGATCGGATTCAAATCTTGCAGATATCTTGAAAATGGCGTGCTTTAGAGGAACGTTCGCTTTATGTGATGATGACATCATCAAAAGACAAGTCATGCAACATTAAATGTGCACTCGAAGAATTTATTAATAATTTTTTTCAAATTGAATTTCTACAGAGATATATAGCCAGTATAGCTAATATTTTGGCAACTGAGCTGTATTCCGTGAAACTGTAATATTATCATATCAAATCTATTTTGTAAACATTCTTCTTTCCTCTTACGATTTGATTAAAACAGCAAACTCCGAAACAGCCTGTGTTTGTTGATAAACAACACCTCTAGTTTTGTTTTGTTTTGTTTTGTTTTGTTTTGGTTTGGTTTGGTTTGGTTTGGTTTGGTTTGGTTTGGTTTGGTTTGGTTTGGTTTGGTTTGGTTTCGGCCAATTTCATGTTACCATACCAGATGGTAATAGACAATAACGCTTTCAATCACAATGGCATTAATTATCTCCAAACTTCTTGCTAAGCCTTCCTGACACAATACTTTACATGTTCATCCCGTCCAAAAGAATTTGAATTAAAAACATCAAGAAATTTGAACACTAACGTCCTTTCCACCTCTTACCCACTGATACAAAAAGGCAAGACATCATGATTCCTAGACCTGAAATATATAATCACTTCCTCTGTCTTGGCCGCATTTAGCTCAAGATTTTTCTGAACACCATTAAACCAGTTTGTCGACTTGCTCACGGTAATGACGTCCATCACTCGCACAATTATCCTCCAAACGTTGCATCGTCGGCAAACACCCGCAGCGCTCCAGTATTGAGAAACGATGGCTTTGAGCATTTCTCACCAACACGGACAACTTGTGATCGATTAGTTAAAAACTAAAAACCCAACTGCAAACATCGGAATCTACTCCTATCTGTATAAGCTCATAAATAAGTGAAGATGGTAAATGAGTATTAAAAGCTGAGCTAAAATCAAGAAACAGTAATCTGGCATAAGTAGAAATTCTGAGTTCCAAATGCTGAAGCACACAATGAATGGTGAGAATAACTACATTTTCAACCGCTCGATAGGTGGACTGATACGGGTCGAGACGCTTGGGAGTGGCTGATTTCAAATAGCTAAGAACCAATCTTTCAAATGACTTCATCAAATTAGACGGCAAGGCCACAGGTCTATTATCATTTGTACATGCAATTGCAAATCGTTTTGGAATCGGTATACAATTTCTGACTTTTTCAGAATGTTCGGGACAACAAAGATCTGTAAAGCCAGTTGCAAAGAAGTGTTGCAATAATGCACAACTCGCCCAATGCATATTCAGTGGACTTGAATACTTGTCTGATATCCGATTCACTGATAACCAAGGACTGTGTCTCTGTCTGTGGAATGTCAGGGGTCGACTCTGGTTCATGACGATTTTAATGAGCAAAAATCTCATTCAAATGCTCTGAACATCTACCATCGCCTGTAATTGCCGTTATTTTGTTTTGTATGGAATTACCTTCCACGTGCTATTCCCCATCTCTAATTACTTTTTGTACCGACTTTTTGCGGCTCTGACGGCTTTACGCACTTGGTATTTAAAGTTCTTGTATGCTCCCTCATCCTGCTGCTGCCATGCTTTTTTGCTTAGCCATTAGTTTGGCTCCGATTTCATCTCTAAATCATGGCTTATCGTTACTGTAAGTTTCAACTATTTTCCTGGGGATAAATATTTCCACGCAGAATGTTATACGATCAATGACAACCGCAGCACTATTATAGATGTCCCAAGGATCGCAAAGCACGTCCCAGTCAGTACATGCAAAACATCCTTGTAGCTTACATACAGCTGCCTCATTCCACTTTGCGATAGTTTTAGTTATTGGTCTGATTTTCTTCAACGACTATCTGTAAGCTGGAACAAAGTGAATCGTATAATGGTCCGACTCTCCAAGGGGAGTCCAAGGGCTTTGTAAGCATCCTTAATAGTGATGTCGCCGTGATCGATTGTCTTTTCCTTGCGAGTAGAGCACTTAACATGTTGGTAGAAGTTTGGCAGACTAGTCTTATGATTCGCATGGTTGAAGTCTCCTCAAACAATCACACAGGCACCCGGATTCGCGTTCTCGAGGGACGTCACAATGGTAGCAAACTGTGATACAGCAACCCTTGCATCGGCATGGTTGTTTTCGTCTAAATGTGTCCTATTTTTACATGGACATTTTGTGGAGGATCCCATTCAGTTAATGTTTCATTTACAAGAACGATACCATGGCAGGCCAAAGCAGTGCATGTAGCGCAATGCATCGCATCGACAAGGCCACATCCTTGCAATGTACAATAATATGGTAGATTTGATTTAGTAGGTATGAAAAACCTTTTTACATAAGATCAAATCATAGAATGACAGAGAAACAGCAGCACGGCGGTTGCATTTCATATTTAATTTAAAATACTATTTTCAAGTGATTGCAAAATGTTTTGAGGTCGTGTACAAAAAGTATGGACGCCACACGAATAGACATTTTATGATGAAATCGGGTGTTTTTTGTTAACAAGAGTTGGACGATGTCGACTTCTGGTTAGATGACACCACGTGTTTTTTACTGGATGTAACGATGTAGCATCATTATTGGTGCAAGATACCATGTCTAATGTGTATGAATTGAGGTAGTCAGGCAAACGGTGAAACTGATCATCTCAAAATTCTTCGAGTATCGAGTCTGTATCATCACCTATCGAGTTTTGTCTGCATGTTCGTATTACATCCTTTGCACTCTATGACGCATATTCTGCTGTCCGCTATCCTTTATTTCAGACGGTTTTCTGTGGGGATATTTTGAGGCTAACTTTTCGGTTTTCCTCATTTGCACCCTCCAAAAATACCATGGCATTACACAGCCTGATATAAAAAATACAGAGGATCGGTGAAGCCTTTGCAAAATAATGTTTGGCGTAAGTGTACACAATCTACCATGACCAATTGAGGCAAAGTTTAAAAATGGTATCTGCCGTATGGAAATAATGTACGTTGCGCTGGACGCGTTGCAGAAATCCTGACGGTACATTTTAGTCGATTTTCCCGCGAAATGGAAAACATCTCTCGGCTGGCTGAATGTATTTGTTTGGTTTATTCAGGTTTAGATAAAGAAAGAAAATTTAATATGATTTTTATGTACTGGAATTTCAAGGCTTAATCTTGTTTAAGTTGACCGGGCTTAACTGTAACCTTTTGAGGCTCACTTTTACGTGGAATAAACAACGATTCTACGGTGTTCATTTTTTTGCAGAAAGCCGCCAGTTTAAATACCGAACGTCTCGTTATTAAATTACCTTTCCTGTAATTGTAGAATTTATGTGATTGACTCTCCGAGCAGACTCCGCCCCCTAAAACATACCCTTCATCCATGTGGCAATTGTAGTCTCCAGGTCAGTTCCCAGTTATGCCTGAACCTAAACGACTGTGTTATGGTTGCGAAGGTCCCCTCTAACTAGATTCCATTATTCCGTTGTGAAGTAGTATCAGGTCACAACCCAAACAGCTGGACCAGTCAGCATGTCTGTAAAAGAATCAGCAGCCACGCACCCAAAATCACACCCTTATTCCCTGAGGTGATTTTTGTCCCCAGGTCAGTTTCCAGTCATGCCTAAACCTGTACAACCTGTTCAAATGTTTTATGGTAGCTAATACATCCGTGAGGTCCCCTTTAACTACATTCCGTTATTCTGCTGAGGAAGTACAAGTAATACCAGGTCACAACCTAAACAGCCGTGACCAGTCAGCATATGTCTGTCAACAAAGGGATCCAGTTCCTGATAGCAACCATATGGGCTGCTTGGGGCGACAGATCTTTCAAGAATTTTAACTCGGCAGCGGTTGTGGTCTAGCCAATGGGAGTTTACAGGCTTGTGGTGTATGCCTAAGGTGACGATTACCAAAACGTCTTTGCCAATTTGGCCCATTGAAAAAAGTTATGACCATATTTGGTGATAGCTGTCGATCTCAATCCCCGCGCCGATGACACCAGGGAAGGTTGTAACACCGGGCTTAACTATTTTTGAAACCCTTTTTTGAAATCAGTCTTTCTGCAGAAAGCCGTCAGTTTAAACACCAAACAACCCTTTACTAAATTATCGTCCTGTAATCGTAGAGTTTATGTGATTGATTAAGGTTGTAATACACGCTCCTGTTAGGACTTATCAAGATTGGAAAGCCTTGTCCGGTTGTACTCTTTAGTAATATGTGCCAGTGGAGGGATTACACGTCGCCATTATGGTAAAGTTCGAAAAACGCAGCCCTATGCACTGCGCTGAAACAGTTAAGCAAGTGCATACCCAGAAATAGCTAAAACATTTCCTATATTTCCTATATTGCAGTGCCACGTGGTTGAACAAGTTTCTTGCGCGTTGCAATGTATTGGACAGTGGGATGCATAATGTACACACGTTCCTTTTGAATATTTTCTGTGTGTTTTTGTTTCAGTTTCCGCTCTTGTCCACGCTCCGATGGCCTTCTTCTTCGTTATCGAAGAATACTGGTACTTAGGCCAGTTACGGGACTATTGCCTGATAAGTCTGGAAAAAAATAGTATCATCGGATACTATTTGTTTCTCAGCATGTCAACATTCGTCATACCTCTTCTCATTATAGCTGTGTGTTACATCCGTATACTGTCACATTTGTGGAATCTAAGCCGGGTAAGTAGGCTCAGGGCGCCCGCAACGACGGCTGCATACGATCCTTTGTCTCAGAACCCTCGTTCTACCACCCTCCCCCCTGCACAGAGCTCAGCACGCACCGCCAGCAAAACTTGGAAGACAACAAGAATCATCCTGAGTGTTGTCATGCTTTTCGCCGTTTGCTGGGCACCAAAGCAAGCTGTGAATGTGTGGACCGCCTTCCACGAAAGCGCTGACACATCAGAACAATTATTAAGCGTCAACGCGATCACTTTGTGTCTGATTTACGCCAATTCATGCATAAACCCATTTGTGTATGCTCTAGCAGGCGCCAACTATCGACACCATCTGAGACAGATGCTATTTGGGAACCAAAAGAGAGGGCGCTCTCTCGACAGCCGTTTCTCGCCAACCGGTGGTGCTAACTCCTCTTACAGGTCAGTGCGTCGGCTGTCCCGAACTGAGGCAACTTCTGTGAGTACCTGCGTTTGAAGAAAAAGTGAGTTGCAGAGCGAAACTCATTCGACTTCATGACATATTTCGGGAAACTGGTAATCTGCTAAGTATTACATTGCCGACAGCATATCTTTACTAGTCTGCAGTCTCAATACTTTGGATATGCGCTGACGCCATTTGGCTATAGTAATTCTCCAGTTCCTTCCTCAGATCCCGCACAAGCAGACAAATATAACAAAAAATAAAGAGAAGTATAAGTTTGCAAAAAGACGTTTTAAAAATTTTGCACGACAACTGTTTACAGCATCCCCTGAGACTAAAGCTTAAGAGAAGCTGTTTTGCTGAAATTGAAGTGAAACTGAAGATTATAATCGAAAAAGACTTGAGATATTTATAAGTACACAGTGACGACATATCTGTCTTTTCAGCCAAGAATTAAATCTGTAATTTGGGTCCATTAAGAACAGAAGGAATGAAAAAAAAATGAGTTTGGTTTTGTTTAGGTGTTTATTCCAAGAAGAACATTTGGGAAATGTACTGTTTGCTGGACCATTTCACTTAGACGATTTTACCACCATTGATTTGTAGTTGTGCGCGTGGGTGAAGCTTTTATGCTAGCTTTACATATCTCGCGTGTGAACAAAGAAGGTCCACATAATTCAGGTTGTGTTAAACTTGTGTGGACTAACTCAGGTCCACACAATTTTTACAACGAAAACTAGGGAACTTCCAGCTTA
Source organism: Acanthaster planci (assembly GCF_001949145.1). Next base: position 115,481 of record NW_019091745.1, on the reverse strand, counting down.
GGTAAGTAATGTAAACTGTGTATATGTAGTGGTTTAGGCCTTCCCTGTGTTAAGGGGACAATTTCTTTTAAGTTGAAACCGCATTTTTGAGACAAAAATTTGTCCTCAAAAGGTTTTTGATCCCTTTGATGACGTCTACATTCCAATTTTTTTCCATAAGTATGGGTGTGTGGGTAGGTGGGTGTGGTTGTGTGGTTATGTAAGTGTATGTGAATATGTATTAGTTCCAAAGGCTCTATGCTTACAGTAAACTTGAATTGAAATGTTCATACCAGTCTTTATTAGTAGTAATAAAAATTATCTTGTAATGTAGATAAAGGCTTTTACTTAAGCGTGTGGTAAAATACATCCAAAAATCGAATTTTCTGAATTGCAATCATAATACGCACCTCAGAATTGTGCATGTAAGGTAGTAGCTAAAAGTGGAGTGGCATCTTGTATATGTATCTTGTGTGTATCTTGCTTGCATACATGTATGTATGAAATAAGAGCGACTTGTTTATTGCCGTGTATAAACCGATATCCCTAAACTGCTGTGGTATAGATAGTGTTTCCCATTCACCATGTATGGATTTTTCTCACTAGCCCTTTATTTCTATAGTTTATTTACGCATTTGAATTGTGTAAAATAGGTGGTAATTTTAATAAAGAGACATCAAGGGAAAACTCAAACATATTTCAAAAAAATCTAATCTATTCGGCACATACGATAAAGAGATCTTGTTTTCCAATTTGGCAGTATTTTTTGCATTCCGAAAGCCTCACATGAAGGGGAAAAAACCCGTGTGCAAACTTACCATAAGGCTCATGAGGCTGTGCTTGAATCAAAATGGCTACATGTATTGACATGGCTACAGCCGTTGGAAAGGCAGCCATATTGAAGCCTAGTCAGAAACACTTGGTTATGGACGTGACTACAGTCAAGAATACACTAATTTCAAGCCAAAGGAAAAGTGCCTAGCTTTGCAGTCGAGGTGCAGGATTTTAAAAAAAAATTAAATAAGGCAGCTAAAAGTAAGATTGAAACAAAAAACAAACTGGAAGTAAGAATAAAAAGGCGCACAAAAGTAAATGTTTCTGAACAAAATTAACAGTCTTGGTCTGTTGATGTTATGGCATATACCTCCACCTGCAGAAGCAAGGTAAAAGTCAAGAACTGAGCATCAAAGGGAGTGAAGCTTCACACATTTTGGTGTCACCTAATATTTTTCTGCAGCGTTAGCATGGTTTGAACTAATTATTCCCTACATGTTAAATTTTGGGGTCTTTTAGGCTTATGTCTAGTGATGCCGCCACCCCTTGTTAGCATTGTGAGCTTCCTTATGAAAATAAACAGGGAAGTAAAGGGTCAAGATTTGAAGCTCCATAGGAAGCATATAAGGGTCATTACATATCAGACCAACACACTTTCTGACGTTGGGCCTTCAGATTATGATAAAAATTGCTGTGCTTGTAGACATTAATGAATAATAAATACTTTTAAGTACTTATAAATAATTTTAAGCGGAATCCGCCCTTCCATGTGGTCAGGACAGAGATCAACAAAATGGACAGTTTCACTTAAAAATCCACCCTTTTAGTAAAAAGGATACATAACCATCTCAGTTTTTATTGAATATATGCAAATGTGGTATCAAAATAATCAGAAGAAGCCAGAGTAATATACCGGTTCAGAGCCAGAGCAATATACCGGTATCTCACACAAAAGTTATCATTTCATTTGAGGGGCCCATTTTAATTTTAATTATGGGTTTTGCCCTTGTAACGGAGTCTGAATATATGAGAACTAAGGCGCTGTCATGTGTTGAGTGGGCAAAACGTAAAACCTGAGGGTACTATAAAACTACATGTACTTACTACGCTACTGTATGGCCACAATTGAGTACATGCAAGTCAACAGGGTTGCACAAGTTTTAACCCTAAAAGAGCCAGGGAGTTTTTCCAGTGTGTAACAGAAGCCTGTATGTAATCAGTCACATCAGCCTTGACGAGTTTTGTAACTATTTGCAGCCATTTTGACACCAATTGTGCATGTATCCGAGAACTCCAAATGAACTTAGCTACAAAACCGTACGTCTGATTGAGTTCAAACTTCACATTCATGTCGCAGATTTTGCCTCCTCCCCCGTCTCTTTCAGGTTAAAACTTGGTTATTGTTTTGCTGACACTGTAACTCTTTGGAATGAGTGTGAGAACCTGAAGCTGGTCTTTCTATTGTTAACTGTAGCAAATTTCTCATTCATCAACTGTTCCAGCATTTCATCTGGGGCTGTTGGCTGTGGAACCTGTTGAATTCCGGGTATAAGACTAAGAAGTTAACATTTTTGTAAAGTTCTACCTTAATGTTATCACCATTAACCCTTTGGAATGCACCTTGCTTGCATGTACTTGGAGGGGATCACAGCACTTCAGCTGAGTAGCAGAGTACAACTTTCCAAGTTGTTGGAAATGTGGTAACATGTGCTGCTTAATGTTTCACAACCCAATCTAATGAGACATGAATGCAGTTATTCATCATCACTTGGGTAGTAATGTTCAGTGTCATCAGAACAAACATGTACCTCATCGACTTGCCCATTGAACAATTGATCCATTGTTTTATACTACCATTTATACCCAAAGACAAGACAGATCATTTGAATAAAATCCTTAAAATAGGCATATTTTAAGGATTCAATCTTCACCTTCAATCCTCTTGATACCCATTTGAAATCCACAAGAGTTTCTGCTTTTCCCATACAGGTGGCTACTCAACACAAATTTCTTTCACGTATTTCTCTAAGTGAAAGAAAGTCGGTTTTAAGTGTCATACTGTTGAGTTGTATGTACTCAATTGTGCCCATACACGGTGCAAGGGCAAGTACAGTAGTGTAGCGAGTACCGAACATGGAGTCTTTAGCACCCTCAAGTTTTACGTTTTGCACAGTCAACACATGACAGCTCCTTGGTCCTCATATATTCAGACTCGGTTACNGATTGCCGACGTGGATCCAGTAACTCCAAACATGCTCCTTATGGGCGACGGGATCCAGCACTTCCGATGGTGGTCTATGACGAGAGAGAGCTGAAGGGTCGCAGGAATTGGCGGCACAGTCAAGTACTAGCCGATCAGTTTTGGCGTCACTTTGTTAGGTCCTATCTCCCTAACCTGCAAACCCGCCAGAAATGGCCAAGGGAAGAGGAAAACCTGTCGGAGGGAGATGTTGTGATGATAGCAGATCCCCAGCTCCCAAGGTCTCAGTGGCCAGTGGGGACGATTACACAAGTGTTTCCTGGTGATGACCAGAGAGTGAGGGTAGTCAGTGTTTAAGTCAACGACTGAGAGTACAAACGCCCAGTGGCCCGGCTGGTGCGACTGGCAAAGTATGATGAGGGTGATACTCCTGGTTTGGCCAATCTGTTACTAACCCAAACTCTCATTCCCTTTAGACTTTGTGGGACGAGGAACTGCTTGTTTGAGTAAAAAAAAAAACTGTGTTCTCATCGCAACTGCGTTCTTCAACTTTTTATCGTTTCAACTGAAGTGTTACGTTTTTGCCGTTGCCTTAACAGTTAGCAAATTTCTTGGTGAAATTTGGTGGCGGCCATGTTGCAGCAGTGCCGAATTTTCACGGCT
>NW_019091745.1:71763-105004 GCF_001949145.1 Acanthaster planci | reverse complement strand
TGCAACTGTAGAACGAGGCTATTAGATAGCCGCTGAAGTGTGAACCGTTAATTAGATAATACAGAACTATCGTACAGACAACGCGTGTGTAAGGTCCAAAGCTGATGACGTTGTCACAACGGAAGTTATACAATGCAAAGACCTATTTTTACAGTTGCTAAAAATCCATCCTGAGAGATATGATCAATCCCAAGAGATATGATCTTGCATTGCCTTTCAAATGAATAAGTATCCGTATTTACCAAGGCATTGGATAAGTCTTTGTAGCAATTCAATCGAAATGCTGATAGTGGAAAGAAAAAAATCATGGAGCTTCGTCGCTTGCATTCAACTCCCCTTATGTTATTTCCCTGCAACTAGCGTTGTGCGCATTGTATTCATTGTGTGCCTATTACACTGTGGCGTTTGTTCTTGAAGGAAAACTTCTCTCCTGTCTTCGGAGAAGGTCACCAAATGTAAATCTTAAAACCCTGCCTTGGTACTTGAGTCTGACAAGCAATCTAAAAGTCCAGGGACTATGGAGTCGTTTCGTTGGAACTTGCTCCACGGTCGGGAATATATTGTAACGTCTCTCTTGGGGTAGGGAGCCGTTATCAAAAAGATGACAGTCATTTGATTGACTTACGCACACTACTGTTTTATTCTGAAGAATTATTTACATCGTCTCCACATTTACAATGAACACTGTTGCTGGTAAGGCTGGATATTACTCTATGGGATGTCCATCATGTGAAGAATAATAAGAATACAGCTCGTCCAAATCTACGCTATTTATTTGGGAGTGATAGAAAAGTTATTCATGGCAGAGCTATACACTCACGAACGGTCTAGGTTTTGTTACACCAAAGCTGCCCGCTCGGAAATGATCGGCACTAACCACACCGACGAAGCAGGTCGCTTTCTATAGACTTTCGGGGTCGCGTCTTAGCCAATGGGACCACTGGATTGGGGTGGTCATGAATTATTCATGTTTGTAGAAAGTCTTTGGAAGAAAAGTCTATGGGGATTCTGTGCAAACTTGTTGGTCATCGCTGACTTAAAAAAAAAGTTTCTGGGAGAGCAAAAAGGTCCGAGAAGTATGGGAGCGGGAGGGTGAAAGGCCGCTCGTGGGTGAGCTACGGGGGACTTGGTCGACGAGGGAAAAGAAAGGGTGAGCCTCTCTCGGTACATTCGGTTGTGTACAACACTTAACTCTCTGGATGGCTAGGACATCTATGGGGTAAATCTAGGATTCGTATGGGGTAAACCTGAGGATGAGCGAAGGTAATTTGCCACAGGCTTTCGGTGTGTACGTGGTTTGGCGGGAGGCATACAGTGTACATGTACGGTATGAGTTGAGGGTTTGTGTGGGTCGAATGTAGGGGTCATATGTGTGACTGAAAGTAGGATCGACTCCAAGAAAGATTTGAGGGAAGATGACAAAGTTGGAAATGTGCTACGGGGTAGCAGTTCAGGGGCATGCCGCAGCATCGTGCAACCGGGTCGTGCGCGGTATGCAGTGTGCTCTGTACAATGCGTGTAATTCGGATGGTCATTGCATTCTCGCTGTGGTTGAAATAACGTGTACCCTATGATCTAGCTACATGCATATAGGAAAAAATTTTGTGGGAGCGTAACATTATCACCACATGGTAATTTAAAGTCGGCAGATCTGTCGACCGACACAAAAATAAACGAGTACTGAACGACAAGAATTATCGGCGAGGGGAACTGGTTCAATGCCTTTGCCTTTCAGTTCTCAGCAATTTCTGTATTTACAAACACGATAGGTTTAAATTTGCTAGAATCAACAATGAAGGAACACTTCACAGCTTGATAATCCGCACTCCCGACACCAGTGTGGCTGCCAATAATCCGCACTTAGCAATCCTCTCTAGGGTGACTTCCTGAGATCGCTGAAAAATATATCTGTGAAATGCTTGTACCTACCACAATTCTAGTCTCTCATCGCTTTTCGGGCAGAAGTTGGCGACCTATAGCTCTTAACTTTACCCACACAATCTTCCTCAGAGTACGTTGTGCTATTAATTCCCTTCTGACCGATTCTATAAATACATACAACGACTGCAAAACCCAAGTTTTGATAATAGGGCCTACAACTCAATGCTACTGTCTGCCAAACCTGTGTCCGTCATTTTCCCCAAGTAAAAGTGCACTCACAGCTATTGCAGCGGAAAGTTTCACTTCCGATATCAGTTATATTGGAGCAGGACAGCAAAGTTCCTTTAGTTACCCTTGACGTGCCTGTACGTTTTCAAAGGCTCGCTCACACTTCTTACCGCCAAAGCCATTTGTACGCATGCCTGCATAAGTATGAATTTATTAGTGGAAAGGTCTATACAGAGCATTGCCACAACATGCATTGACCAGGCAGCGAGCCAGTCCTTCGTACTAAGGCCGCATATTAACTTCGGGCTGTAACGCAGGTTAATGCAAACCTCTCCTGAAGTGGCACAATGTGGCATGAAAATTATAGCAACTAACATTAATGCCCCATCACACTCTGATGACGACCAGGAAGACCCGGCTACGTTGCAATAATTAAAAAAGTTAAAATAAATAAATATAAACAGATACAATGTACTTAACCATACAGTATAATTCGCAAACATTAAACACATTTCAACTCGGGCGAAACTTTGCTTCTAAGTTTTCGGGACGTCAAATTCGCTTACAGTTTTCGTATTCTGCTTAAGTATGAACTGGCCTTTAGTCCTGACTCTGCTAAGATGCAGTCCGTTTGTTCCACGATGTAAAAGAGTTACATACGATGTACTATACCACCTAAAAGATCACGGTACGGTGTTGATACTTTGTTGCTGCGTGTATAGTGAGTATGCTCGTGGCAAGCTGCTGTCGCGGTCTGAGCATTTCCTGTGTTAGCTGAAACAGTGCACCTCGTTAGTGATCTGGTGGGAATGGCACAGAACTCTCCCCGATCGAGCTATGCTCGTATCACGTCTATAAAGAACTTACTCATGTACGACGCTGATACGCCAAAACTTCGTGTATGCCGTCTTTACTAAATACCAGGTTGTTGATACGCTGTCGCTACGATTTGAAACCACTATGGATATTATATCTATGGATATAGATATAATATCACTATGGATATGTTACGTAAAATTTTGGCACGACCTCCGCATCCACGAGGACCATATCACGTTTCTATCAGTTCCCACTGAGTACTTATTACAATGCACAAGATCTCACCACGATTGGCCACGCTCTCTAGATTTTTGAGGATGTAGTAAGACCAGGTTTTGAGCGTGGATCGCGCACGTGCTTTGTTGTCAAAATTACTACTTTTTCAGTTTGGCATATTTGAATGGGAGCAAGTATAAGCTGCACGTTTGGACCTTGTTGTGTTCAGAGACCTGTACTTTGAAATGTAAGTCGAGGGTCAAGAGGTTCTAGAACAACCCATTAATAGTAGTGGCTTAGGCCACATCAGGGAATTGAAGGCCGGGTCACCTGTGCTAAGTAGCATTAAAACCTTAATACATACTAAAATCGGATTTTGGGTGAAATCAGAGTCAAAGTTTCAAACTGGTTTAGGCATGTGTCAACTTCCGTTTTCGTCATGGTGAATGGAATTTACTGTGTTGGTGAGGCAAAACATGCAGTGAATCTAGCAACACAATCAAAATAGCTAAAAAACAACCCACACCGCAGTTTAACGTACGATACCCCACAAGCAGAACAGCTGTTCTAAGGATTTTTAAAGGAATTTCCTGCCACGTGAATTACCGGGGACCAAGACTGAAAGAGAGGAAACACAAAAAACTAACAACAAAAAGCGGAAAGTATGACACAAAAGAGAAAGAATTGTACAAAAAAGGAACAAACAAACAACAAAGCGAAGATAATCAACTTATGTCCTTGGAGGGAAGTTCCTTTAGATGTGCGCAAATCACAATGGCAACCAGTATATTTCTACACAGGATTATAAAGCAAAGAGGTGTTGAAGTCTAAACAAGCTGGTCAGAACAGTCGACGCATGGTGTCTATAATGAAAGGCTTCTGTTATTTACAGTGTGTGGCTATAGATAAGCCATCAGTTATGTGGTTTTTTTCAAGTGAATTATCTAGTTGAAAAATAATACAAACGTCTAAATGATTTGCATAGAGTATCTGCTTTAGGCGAACTATTTCGATTCTTGTGAGATGCTGGTGAGATGGGCGGTAACATGTATTACCGTGACGATTTTAACTGTACCGGTTATACTTAATCAACCACAAATAATTTGGTAAGTTCACCGATTGATTGCTTTGTAAATTTGCAAATGAAAAAAGTTTGATTCGAAAATCACTTCACTGACTGGTAATATCAAAGTCACACATCAAATACATTTTAATAATTAGGAAGTTCGAAAAAGTCTTCACAATCCACTTCAATTTTTTACTCTCCACGAAAAAGTGGGGACATTTTTCAATAGCCCTTCTCCACCCCAAAAAGTGGGAGGGTTATACTCCCATCCCCGTGATTAATACACTAATGTATGCAACACATTCCCACAAAAGAAAAAAGGTGAAAGACCGACTGGTGAACTAGTGCTGAATCAATGTAAGGCACGTTTTGACCTTTATTCTTTGATAAAATAACTGACCGTCCATATTTTGTACCACAAAAACAATGAAATCGAAGAAATGACGGGTAGGATTACTCTAAGAAATGCCTATTATCTTCTTGTCCCAAGACAACGCTAGATGCAAACACTTAGTTTACTTACAGATGCCCTCGATGAACCAGCCTGAAGGGTGAATTTGACTCTTCCTCTAATCTGCTGTAGGGGAAAGGTCATTTGAAGCAAGATGAGAGGGAGAGAACGCCCCCTCTTGCTTTGTGTTGGTCGTTGTCTCACTGGAATCTGAGGAATTTTTTTTCAGATCTCAATGGAGGATGTGTTAGGTAACAATAGTCTAGAGTGTGTATAGCGATTGTACAAGTTGGGGGTTCCCCTTGGTCTAATATTTTGCTGGATATAGGAAAGGTCGAGCTCAGTAGTCAGTATAAATTTTTTATGTGTTTGGGTTTGTTGAGTCATAATCTTGCTCAGAAAAGGTGTATTTAGAATCAAAACTTTTCGTTTTGAGTTATGAGGCATGTAGCCACAGGTACAAGTAACGAATCGACATAATTCGTACTGACAAAACGGTCTTACCAGCCAATAGGCCATCTGTTTTTATTTTATTTGTTTTTTGTTTTGTTGGGTTGTTTTTTGTTTTGTTGGGTTGTTGGGGGTGTTGGGGTGTTTGTTTGTTGGGTTGTTGGGGTTTGTTTGTCGGGGTGTTTGTTGGGTTGTTTGTTGGGTTGTTTGTTTGTTTGTTTGTTTGTTTGTTTGGTTTTTTGGGGGGGTGCTTTGCGCGAGAAGTGAAAATCTCAACTCGTGATTTCTGTCCTCCAACATGTTAGGTCATCGAGGCTATTGAATATCTTCCTGCACGCGCCTGCGGAAGTGTTTGACCTTAATCTCATACGGTCAATTTGCTTGCGTGCCTGTCAGTGCCAGCAGTCAAGAGCCCTGCACAAATATTAGCCTTCTGGTGTTATTTTACACCCAAAATTGACTTGCAACCAGGGAAATCTCGCGTAAGTGCTCTGTCCCGATGAAATCCCCAGTCACCGAAATGAAAGCACAGAAGTCGCATTGAAGAGTGGTCCGAGGTCCGCTAAATACTCTGCAAACTTTACGTTAATGGCATGAATCCCTAATGGGGCCACTCACAAATATTTTGCCAGAATGCATAAAAACGATGTGAGACCTGCCCAAACAGGCAAACTGAAAGGTCCAAACCGTCGAAAGGTTCAGCTTAGGAAACCCGACTTTAATGTTCATGACATTTACCAACAGAAACACTGGTCACAATAAAAAATAAACAAAAGACTGCGACTCAGACTAAAATTGCCAACTACTAATGGGCTAAACCAAAAAGCGGCTACACAAAATGAAAACCCCTAAAAGGGAATGCAGAAGATGGGGCATGGGGGCACGTGGCCTAGCGGCTAGGGTTTTTAACTTCTGATTATAGGACCGTTCGAATCCAGCTAGTGGCAGCATGTTGTACTTTAGCCCCCCCCCCCCCAATGTGCACCCTAGAGTAAAATCGGTACCTGTGAGGGCAGAATTGGTTAAGCCCTGTACGCTTGATATGGCAGCATCAGTTAGTATACTCTTCAGGGAGCTGAGGTGGTCTCGGGAATGCTCAGTTGTAGTAAGCCCAATTTGCAGGGATAATGATGACGATGAGCCTTGAGCATCCAGCAGGGTGGACACGCGCAATATAAATCTGAATTGCATGCTAAAAGCAAACCACACGTGCATGTACGTATCTACCTTGTCGAAGTTATATTTGCGAAGTCCGTTTCCAGATACCCCAAAACCGCGGGATTAAGTGAAAGGATTCTTTGCCATAATTCAGAACTTAAAAATGGTGTTCATGTAATAGTTACATACCAGAAAAACTGGCCTTTCTCAAGTAAAAAGGAGGAAGCATTCACCTCGAGCGCAACAAAAGAAATTTCGAATAAACAAAGTCTTCTAAGGTTGTTTTGTAGCCTACGGAAAGAAGATTTCAAGTATTAACGGAAATCTGTAGCTATTAGAATTATAATCATATCATGTGTTAAATTAATGTTTAGAAGGTTGCTTCCCAGTCCCTACGGTATTTTGCTTTAAAGGTCCACATATCTTCGATACTTTAAAGACATCTCTCCACTTTGAATGACATAAAGTTTACATAAACGATGTTATGTTCAAGCTGGGTTAGCAAAATAAAACAGACTTCTTAAGCAGTTAAATTCTTCTTTTCTGGCACCGAGTAAGTGAGGTGGTCCAAGTGTAACTTCCAGAAGCAACGCCCTGCAAATAGCCATATAATATGTAATAAAGAACCACTAGTGTGTTTAATTGGGCCGTTGAGAAAGCAAACTCCTCATGTATATAGGCTTGATCGTCACTTGAGTAACCAACCTCAAAAGTGAGCAATCAACATTGAAAGATCACACATACCGACACTGGCTGATAAGCTATGGCTAATTTTCTAATAAGCTTCAAGGTATGCTGCGGTTGGTATCGATAAGTGTCCATGCATGGAGGAAGGATACAGGAGTTTTGACTGCCCGGGGCCTGGGCTATAACATCTGGCCAATTAGTGCTTCCTCGCATGCCCGGTACACCCATAGCCAGAGCGCAGCGAGCGCTGGCTAAGCACCACCTGTTTCACAGCCATAAGAACTCTTGGTACCCTATGATGATCGCCGCAATTTTTTGCTGGTAATCTGCATCTTTAAAACTTGGAGCACTGAATTATAGGAAATTGAATATTTATGCCATCGTCGGTGCCTTGTATGATTTGACAACAGTAGTGGCTTGTAGTGGTCAGTCTTAGCAAAACCCGTACAATTTCCACAGAGACTTTGAAAACTGATATTTTGGAGAGAAAAAATAAAATTTCAAACATTGCATGGATAATGGAAAAGTGTATAAGAATTTTTAAAAAGTTTATTCAAGATGGCAGAAGTAAATCTAATGTTATATATTTTTCTCTATATCCTGGTCACTGTGATAAATTATTAAGAAAAGAGCACAAATAATGCCATATTTCTGGCCCCGCTTGTCCGGTTAAGCTGTAGGCAGTAAATCAGGCATTTTTTTAATGATGACTGTTGTTCGTCTGACCGTGCAGCGATAATCATAGAGCACTTTGTGCAAGAGTTGTAACTTCTTCTGTAGCCCTCCTCCATGGTCCATGCAGGGCATGCAGCGTTAGAATCCCCGAGACCCGATCACGTGTCATTTATACAATTTTGAAGTTCCAATTCACGTAATCGCAATATCCATGAAAGGGCTAGGCCTAATGACCAGGATCCCGGTTTGAAGTGCTACACAAGTTGGCATCGAGTTTTTGCTAATTTCCCTTCAACGGTTCAGCAGGTTGGGCATCTTGAATCGTACACGAGGGTGCACTCCATCACGCAGCTAGATTCCTGCATACGGGCTTATTAGTTTTTGTGATACCACAAGTTACTTGCAATAAGAGAAAAATTCTCTAAACCATGATTTTGTGACTTTTGTGACGGAGATCCAGTGGTAAACTGGTCATTGGAACATTGCTGGGAAATAATAAACATCAACCATGAAAATATGTTTAGATGTTTCAGCAAAGTCTAATATTTGCGCAATCTATAGCGCCACGAACAAGCAAATAATATATAGCCAATTTCTTCTTATTTTTGGAGAAAATAATATGAAAGATTTTTTCGTCTTTACGCCACGCTTCCAAGCTCTCCCGTGGCAATGACAAGAGAAATTTATGCCAAATTGCCACACCTGTGTAGAGATTGTCCGTGGGCATAAATGCGATAAAATTAGCGACAGAGGCCAGTGGCAATTAGCCCCTATTCTTTCCTTAATTAGGCACGGGAGATTATCACATACATCAAAGGTAGTCGTTCTGCATGCAGTAGGCGGACCGAGGCTCTTGCAGAGCCAAAGCCAAAATAAACTATCGATTTCTCCGGATGGGGCTATTTTTACACCTGCTTCGGACTGGCGCTCTCTGTATCCCACCGACGCTGAAAGCCGGGGCTCCCCTTTCATTTCATGCCTCGGAGGAGACTTCGCTTTCCTGACAGGGGCAAAGGTACCGGTAGAGAGCGATTTACGTGAGGTAAAGCCCGAGGGTTAGGTTTGGGAGTGCAAGTACTCACGCAAGGGATACTGGCTAGTACAAGAACTGGACTTTACTCTTCTTATATACTGGGCCCGACTGCCATTTTCACTATTTTGGTCATACAGCATGGTGAAAATAAATAAAACAAGAACTCTCACTAAGGCCATGGAGTATTTAAACACCATACAGCATCAAGCTCAATAACCGTATAAGCAGTATTGATTCCATTTGAAGAGAGTTCAAGGAGGAAAAAACATATTAACGATACGGGTGATCACAAAACAGTTCGTAAGGAAAAAGTCATGAAGAGACTACTTTCGACTTCTACGGTCGACCCAAAATGGCCGGCTACCCGAGATATGCATTTTAGTATTTGCCTCAACAATTTTTTTAATAAAATATAAGATAAACACCGATACACTTAACACTTTAAACCTCTTTAAAACGGCGGAACAATGAAAGTTCACAGCACAGACAGCGCAACGAAAATTCGTGAACGTTTTTACAATGCATTGCACGAAAGGCCGTTGGCAACTTCTCGGCTGTGCCCAGCAACGTGAATCACCCATATAAAACAGCCCGTTTTAACAGTTGGTTTTTAAGAACTTCGGTTACGTTAAACTTCAAGGTTTCTACGAAAGATTTATAACTTCATCTTAAAAATTTTATTAAAATTTAGGGTGCGCGACAAGTAATGGCTTGGAATACAGATCAGTATTCACAAGGTTCCACAGGACTATTCACAGTTCGCTTCAGGGTATTCCCTCCATCAGACAAACTTTCTTGATGTCCGCATCCGGAAGGAGAACAACCTTGTGACTACTGACCTGTATTCCAAGCCTACAGATACCCATCAGTATCTTCACTCATATCATTCAGCTGTAACACTGCACGTAAGGCCGGCTCCGCTTACTTATAACAGTTCAGTTTAAAGGTGTTTTTCAAATGCATTACGCCACCCGCCCCCCCCCCACCGAAAATGACTTTTTAAAAACTTGTAGTCCCAAGATACACCATCTTAATGGGCGTGTATCAAGTATTTAGAAATCAGACCTTAATTTATTAAACACCAATCTGTGCCGTCACTGTAATCGCAGTGGGTGTATGAAATATTTCATTTTAAATCTCTGTCTTGGTAAATATTACTTCTGGCAAAAGTAGATGACTTTGAATAAAACAGGTCATTCACGAAATCGTACAGTTATTATCATAATATCTTAAAACGAGTGAAATGACAACATTGTTTTGACGCTCACTCAGGGCTGACATACGAACCTCCAACGTCCTCAGACATTCCCCGCATTGCGTGCTCCAAACCTTCACCAAGTCCCCGCTGCCGCTACTACTACACGATATAGCCCTCCCACTCTTGGCCCTTGCTTAGAGGTTCCCTGACAGCTCATCCAAGAGGGGAATACACATAAATGATGTAAACCGGTCAGAACCAGCTAGCCAGGATCAGCGTTACCTTCGTCCCTCGAGGCCTTTCGCTCATATATCTTGTTGCAAAAACATTGAGGACAGATAATGCGGTCAAACGCCATTAATTCTGTGCCATTACGAATGGAATTGGTGCTTAAAATTGTTGATTGGCTCTGGTTTTCAAGATTCTTATGGTACTGTGTTGATATCTATAATAGACCTATATGCACATGTTTACTCGTATGGGAATAGCGCGGCATAAAAAACAAGCACATCTTTCAAGCGATCTATAAGGCGTTGAATTATACTCAAGGGCATAGACCGAAGGTCGGTATTGCATCTTACATGACAAGATTTGCAATTATGTTATTGCAAGCATTACAGATGATGCAACCGTAACTCAGCCTACCACACATCACGTATTCCTGAACAAATTGTGCTGTATTAGTTCTACACAATAAAGTTTCAAGCTCTTTTTGTGTTTGATTCCAGCAAAAGTAAGCAGGAATGCCTCGTGCTTGCGTGAACATCTTGAAGGCAGATTTTGCCATATTAATGGTGAATTAACTTTTGCATCTTTAAAGGGCAGCATAAGTGCTATGGTTACAATAAACTACCACCTTTATTTTGGCTGCAAAAATGGAGACCAGGACAAGAAGTTGGCTCCTCAAATAAGCTGTATCACCTTTGCGACAAATCTTTACCAGTGGTGGAATTGCGAAGTATACCATATACCGTATACCACGGAGGAAGGAAATACCGAGAGCCAGGTTCACAGCATTTACCAACACTCAGGCAAGATGCCTTCCGTCAGGAAAGGTTCATCAAAGAAGAAAGAGCTGCCCGTGAAGTTAGTTACCAAACACTCCATTAACAATATTTTCCCGGTACCCCAAGGAAAGGAGCATTACCTGTTCCCAACGCACCAGAATCATTCTCACTTTGGTCAGATGAGAATGAACAGGATAAAGCTTGCGGTCCTGAACAATCAGTGTCATATGACCCAGACTATGTCCGATTCTCCTCCCACGAAGAACACCTAATATAACAAGATAAACTGGACGACTTTATCAGGGATTTGGAGCTACCCAAGAGTAACAAGGCAGAGCTGCTGGGCTCCAGACCACAGCAGTGGCGTTTCCTGGCTGTTGATATTAAGGTTTCCTAGTTCCATGATCGTCACAAGGATCATTTAATCGTTCTTTTTCACGGTCTGATGGCAGCACTTAGCATCGTTCATGATCAAGATGCGCCAAGTACAGGATGGTGACGGTGAAAAAGACAACGAAGAAATGTTTAGTTTCAGAGGTAGAAGGAAAATCCAGATACATGTTTCGGGGAAAACCCACGGACTCAGGTAGGGACTGAAAACCCAATCCACATATGTGGACCGAGCCGAATTGGAACCCAGGCCCCCAGAGAGGTGGAAGGCAAGGAAAGACACTGCCCCAACATTGAGTAACATGATCTTTGTATAGAAAATGTATCAGGCTGGAACAATTCAGGTTAATGAGGAAATTATTTTTACAAATAACGAAAATTATATTTGTATTAGTGGTTGATTTCTTGCACACTTTAATCGTTATTTAAAAAATGTAAAGGTGGCGTGAATATGCATAGGTTGTGGTTTGAACATGGAGCACATTGAAGGTAAATATTCTGCTACAGTTTGATCTCTTACGTGGGGGAGAATGGATACGGAATATGTTGGCACAGATAACCTTCAGTATGGGACAGGTTGCTTATTGTATGGAAATTTTGTTTGGCAAATATTTACCAAACTGATGAATGAACATTTATTGCAAGCGATAGTGCAAAGGCTTTTGAAGGAAAGCTCATACTTTTGCATAAATGAAAATGAATATAAAATGCGCAAGGGTAAACTTCTGGTACAGTGACTTTTGTATGGTGATTGCACCAAATACAAAATCCAATTAGATCTTGTATCAACCTGATTAACTTCCTGACAATCCTGTATTGACAGACTATACTGTTAGAATGATCGGGCCGTCTCCTGCCCATTGTCCAGGGATTATTCACACAGCTGCTCATCTCCTCCGGTTACGGCATCATCATCACTTACAATACCTTCATCTCTCAGGTCAAGCTATTATCTTATATTTCCCCCCGCGTTGTGCAACCTTTCCCATAAGAAAGGTCAATCTGTACCCAAATTCAACCGGTAAATCTATATCCTATTCATTTTCATTCATACGAAAGGTCAAACGTACCATTCTATAGACCTTTTTCCTATATGTCACAATTGTGCTGGACCTATGATGTGCTGTGATGGTAAAGAGTGCATAGTGTTGTGATGCTAATCTACCTTTTCAAAATAACCTAGTCAAGCATGGAGCGTCTGCACGTGCCCTTTCAGGTGGTTGAAGCTGCCCGTAGTAATACATGCGATCACCGTGGCCAAGGTGGTCCACAACTGGTGGTATTGTTTACGTTTAGTCACGTGGGTGGAAAAGGTCCGTAGGTTTCATGCATTGCTTGCAATACATACATGGCTTGGGTCAAATTGCACCGAAAACCCTAATATTTCCGAGCATTATGTAATCATCTTTCCCACACTAATGGCCAATCTGTACAAAAATTTTAACCCCATCATCAGGGACGGCCCATCTGGAATGAAAGCTCTTTTATTTTATGTGGTCTTCAGGATGTACCTTACATGTACAATAACGTGAGATATACGAGAAAAAAATGGACAATAAGACATAAAAAAAACCACTGAACAATTTTTAAACAGCCCGCTGGCTTGCCTGGCAGGAAAATTTTTAGATGCAGCAGGTGTTGTGGTCACGTTGCTTTGACAAAGGTGCGGTGCGGTACTTATCTTTGAATATAAAACGAGCCAACGAAAGTTTAATTTTAAAGATTTTAAGCTTAAATTCAAGAATTCAAAGATTCGCCGCCGTTATTCCATCCACTGAGACCATGACCGTCCCTTTGTAATTTACACCCATCCGTTGATCACGGTACGTATAAAGGGCCGAAAATGCCCGACCATCAACGATACTATCCGAATGTTGACGATAATGAGTTTGGAATATTTCGGATGCTTTCGGAAACTAGAGGTTTTTGTCACCTGATGTTGGGTCTACTGGTACTTGACCCTCGAATCGAGAGGGATAGTCGGATTCATCGGTTCTGGGAACCAGACTTGAAAGCCCCCTTCAACTACTTTTATTAAACATTTCTCCTTGTCCATTTTGATTATGTATCATTTACGATACTTTACATTGGACAGATAAGATTTTAAAGTTTCAGTTTTTTAAGTTGTTTCGGCTCCGCGCAGTGAAGAATCAATAACGATTTTTATAGAGGGCATCGCTTCCTACCTGAAACGGCGATTAAAATCTGGAAAGTCCATTAATGTCCGTAATTTATTCAAAATTCTGGCGTATGCAAACGATCCCTTGATTGTTGAAAAGTAAAGTACTTAAAGTTGAAAATACAGTGTTGAAATTTGTAAGCGTGAATTGTTAATTTTGAACCTACTAATGTCTGAAACGATACACATGTGAGATACAATTGAGAATTATTTGCAGCAGGCTGGTAACGCAACCAAATAAACAGGTTCAGAAATACACGTCTTTTTATTGGATTTATGGGAATCGTTTTTATTTTATATGACTATTCGTTTAAACAACATCTACATTTTCGTTGTACTGTTCAACAAATTTTCGCTTGGTCAGCAATCTTTACCGTTGTTGAGATGCTACGATAGGGCAGAAGTTATTGTATGCTGTCTTAATTACAGGGCCCAATTTCACGGCGCGGCTTACCGCAAGCAAAAAATCGGCGCTTACCGTAGCAGAAAATTCAGCGCTTACACCGAGGAATTTTGGCTTGTGCGCATGCGTACATTTCGTAACTAAGGATTCTGTGCTAAAAGGGTTATCGCAGAATTTTTCTGCTTGCGCGGTTGGCGCAGAATGGAGATCGTCAGCGGAGAATTCTACGGTAGGCAGAGCCATGAACTTGGGCCCAGTCCTTGATCTGTGTCACTCATTAAGGCTGCGATTAAAACCAGAAATCTGTGCGTATATTCTTCATTTTATCGAAATCAAAAGTCACATAAAATGCAAAAGATTATGGTTGACATTTATAATAAAAGTAGAGTACTGATTTCATTTGTACATTTTGGATACAGTCAAACGGATATATGACTATGAAACGACCGACCTATTTAAATGCAGCTTTGGGCAGTGAACTAATTTTTTCTTTCAACAGGACACATTAATTCGTCACAGAAGCTGACAGGTAAATAGGATCAAGCTCGGGGAAGTAAAAAGACTCCTGACCTGATTTTTTTCCTGGAGATCGATCAGCAAGGTCCATTCTAAATGATCACTGCTACAGTGCAACAAAGTCCAACGAGTGTTCTGGTGCGTCCGACAGTTAATGGCGCATGCGAGAGGGGACGGACATGAGAATGAGCCTCTTCAAGACTTTAGAATGTTGTGATTTCGGATAAAATTCTACCTGTTGTCAGTGATTTGGGATGTGAAAAATGAGTTAGAAAAAGATAGGACTCTTTGGCCCTGTGGTTTGTAACTGTTACATTGACTGCGTTAATGTGTAGCATGCACAGGGCAGGCGCTCGGATTTTGTACTCGAAGTAAGTGTGACTGGTAAACTCACACGAAATTCCAAAGATACCGACGTTTTTGCCCTTGTAGCGAACAACTTTCAGACGAGTTATGACTGACAGCAAGTCTAACCATAGAGGAAGGACACAGAAGGAGTTGCAACTCTAGCACTTCATTGATCGTCGTCGCCGAGTCAGACGAATAATAGGAAACATTCCAAACATGCCCGATTACTGCCTGCAGAGTAGACAGACAAGCGGGGGCCAATAATATCCTAGCAATACTTGTAGTGTTTTGCTTGCAATTCAATACATACTATTGCTGTGACCAGGAAATAGAGAGAGAGAGAAATCCCTGATATTAGACCTACTTTTGCCATCGTGAATAAATTTTTCCAGTGTTGATACACTGTTCCATTATCTATGCAAAGTTTGTAATTTTATTCTCCTCCCTCCAATACATCAGTTTTCAAAGACTTGGTACGAATTTGGCTAAAACTGGTCGGCAAAATGTTGACTATTACTGGAAAGCTGAGTTCATAAAGAACAAAATGCGCTATTTCATCACAGGGAGTTATTGTGAAATCTCGTAAAACACGGTTGCCATAATAAAACGTATTCAAACAAAGCACAAAATATTGTAAATAACCAAGTTATTTGTTCCCAAAATAACTCCAGAAGAAGGCACATCCACATTAAGGGCACACTGCGCAATGCAAACAACTTCGCAATCTTTAAATTTGATGTTATGAGATCATGCCAAGCACCAACAAATGTATGAATATGCATTTTCCTATACCTTGGTGCGCAAAGTTTAAGGATGCAGATTACCAGCGAAAAAATTGCGGTGGCGATCTTAGAGTACAAAGGGTTTTGTGGTTGCGAAACGGTGGTGCGTAGCAAGCGCTCGCTGCGCTCTGGCTATGGACATACTGGGCATGACAAAATGCGGTAACTGGCCAGATGTTAAAGCCCGGGCAGTTCAAACTCATTCTGTGTCCTTTCTCTGCGGTCAAAATGAGCACTCTATCAAAAGTCAAAAAATGCGTCTAAAGCATGCCCTGAAATACTCTTTAGCACAACCATATCATACCAAATGTCAAAGTTATCTTCCAAATTCAACTCCTCAGGTACATACAACATTAAATATCCGAACTCAATGCAAAATCCTCCTATTCGTAATACGCTGCGCTATTACATCATCCAATCAGCCAAACTATGATCTATTTTTCAAAGAAAAACCTACTTCTGTGATCTTTAAATATAAAAAACAATGGAAATACAGAGTATGCGTTCGAGTGGGCCACCTGGATGACTCGTGTAAGGGAAGAAAGGGCAAGCTATTCGAACGCAGTAGCGTAGCCACGGGGGCCTAGGGGGAACGTGCCCCCACCCCATTCCCGGTGCCTCTACGTCCCCCCCCCCCACTGAAGAAACGGAGGAATGGATATTGAACAGGCTAACAAAAACTTGCCCCCAAAAATGCACCACTCAAAGCTGGTGCCCCCCCCGCAAGATGCAGGTGCCCTTTTGTGCCACCCTCCACCAGTAAAATCCTAGCTACACTACTGTTCGAACGCCTAGATCACCTAAGACATATTTCTGGAGTCACTCATTTACAAAGACATGGTCGTAATCGCTTCCAACAAGGGATTGACAAAAATTATCGGTGGCCGTGAGTTAAAAAAAGGAAGAACTATTAAAAAAAATTCGATAAAAACACTGAATATGAACTAGCACAACTTAAATGAAAATAATTCGACTCTTTAACATGTATGGCGAAC
Organism: Acanthaster planci; assembly: GCF_001949145.1. Next base: position 88,522 of record NW_019091745.1, on the reverse strand, counting down.
GTCCACATTTTAAAGTAGGCGCTGTTGCCAACAGGAACAAAATTTAGGGAGCATATAATGATGCGAACGCTACGTATGCAAGAGCGCTGTGTCACACGGATCTAGATCGTGATCATTGCATCCTTATGCTGGTTCGCACCATCCAGTAGGCGAGATTTGGTCCAGATGCGCGGCCTTTCTAGACTAGGCATCCGTGTGACGTATTTCCACCACTAACTCAGTTATGCAAGCAGGGATTACGGTAGTTTACCGTGTTAGCCCGTAGTATGACGAAAAAAACTATCACCAAACAGAGCTGGACCAATGTCTGCTTCGTAAGCTACTGAATGGACCAACTGATAGCTGCATACATGTATATTTATGTGTACCCCTGCGGTCCTTACAGGCTGTGAAGTCAGTCTGATATTAGACACTTGAGATTCACCTGGGTATATACAGTGAATATTTATTTTTTGGACATTGGACATTCACATAAGTTTGTACAATGAATTTGTACAACATTGGCAATCTAGATCGACTTGTACCTGTATCTCGATTTTAACGATTGTTGACCGCTGTGGTGTGATACGACGTTTTGAGCACCCGAGGGACGCACAGCGCCCCGAGGCGAAGCCGAGGGTGCTAGGCGTCATACCTCTGTAATACCTCTGTCTTAAGAAATTCATCCCAAGAAACAAGCTCTGGATTTCAGAAGATAATGTCAAACTGTATAATCAACCTTACCTTTAAATTGATAAACTTTAATGTGAAACTAGTGTGAATACATGTAGTCGGGAACGAGTCCATTATGCGAGTGCGATCATTGATCGACTCCCCTGGTAGCTTATATGCACAAAACGTGCCATTAGTACTACGCAAAACTGATTAAAAGGAGCGGAAATGTTCGCTCTCGAACTTCCCGAAGTGTTTTGTCTCGCTCGCGCGCGTGCACGTGCACGCACTATCGGCAGAAAGAGATATCTCAACCAAAGATTGTATAGACAAATTTTTTATTTATACGCAATAAAAAGCTGAACAACTAAAACTTTGTGTTCCATTGAAACTCATCAACAATGATGATATTTGGTGGTCTAATAGCTTCAGGGGATTACTTTTTATTTTCGTGTGTAGAAGCTTCTTTGAGGTAACTGTCAATATAATGATAAATCGAAGAAACATGAGAATGGATCGAAGCATTTTGTCACAACCAACTAGTCGAAATTCACAAAAGACGCTAGCACGTCCTTACTTGAAAAGGCGTCCCGTCGAAGCCGTCCACATAATATCACAAGAACATGTTTTAACACCAGGGCCTCATAGAAGACCAAAATAACGGTGAATAGATCACCCTGGATAAACACTACAAAGAATGAAATTAGTAATAAGTCAAAGGTTTCCTTTAGGCGTTTTCTCTTTACTTCTGTGGGATATTTGGTAATGTTGCTGATCTTACTGATGTCGAGAGATTAAAATCAGCTTATCTGATAATTGCAAAGCTGTGGAAAATAACGTCCGGTTGTTTTCAAAGAACCGAGTAGGCCTATGTTTTCTACTGTCAACCTAAAAGTAGACATTCGCTGTTAAACCTAATGTGAATGTGCAATACGAACCTATCCAAATGTCCCAAATGATACTCAGTATGCAAAACTATGGGAAACCCAATATCCCCCAATATAGACGAATTTAACCTTTGTGAATGTTAATTGGGTCTCCAAAATTTGACATGACATGACATGGCATTTCAGACATTCATTTCCTCTTCTAATAATAGCGATAGGCCTACGTAATACAGTATTAAATGGTCATAAAGTATTGAGCAAACAAATGTATTAAATAATCATAAAGAAGACAAAAACAGGGGGCAAAAAGCCTATAAAGCAAAGGCTTGTGTTCAGCTAGCTCATACAAACAATGAAACAAAAATTCCTCACTGTGTAATCACAAAGTGATGAGCGAATGAAATCACGGACTCTCGATGAAATGAACGATACGGAAGGAAAACAGTGGACATAAACCGATATAAGAACAATTAATCAAGATATGCACGGTACAAAACTAAGCAAATGTCAATTTTGATCTCCCTAAACGAGACGTTTACTGTATAAGCCAATAAGAATGTCAAATGTGCAATATCAAACTAACACGTACTGTCATTCACAATCTGTCATTCACGGGGAAGGTTTGACAAGTGTACGTCAGAGCTTGCCTTTGAGCAAGGAATTTTGTTGATAAAGTTCAGGCGCCTTTCCAAATGTACATTTCGGTCCTTTCCGTATCCGTTTCACGAGTTTCACGTACACTCTGGCAGCATGGAGGAAGGAGGGGCAGCTATACATACGGATAGGAAGTCGAGGCGCACTGAAAATGTACATTATATGGAAACACATCGTTATCCTGTGGCAACATGTAATGTACAGTGCACACGGGTGTCGCGTTGCTTACTGCTCAGAGCGCTCAGTCTCATTAGTTCAAACTATTAAACCTCGCATTCTCTGCTACGGAAAGTACTGTTTCAGGAATACTTCGAATTCAAACGTTTTCAGACTCATTTGGCAAAATTTTTCACAGTCGATTTTACAGAGTCAATGTATTGAACGGCGGGTGTTTTGAGGAAGGACAGAATTGCAGGAAAATAGGCCTACATAAATACTATTATAAAGTCACTGTTACTATGCATTGAAGGGTTACAGAAACATTTAGCTTGCGTGAAGTATTTCAAAATACGTAACCATTTCAAAAATCATAAATTTAATGTTAATTAATTAACCCCATTAATTGTGACTGCAAAACGAATAAAAATTTCCTGTGTTTCCCCGCCCACTAAAATCCCCTTTTGGCCGTTTGAGCTCCCAGGCTGATTGGATGACGTCATCGCCAGAACAAGCATAACGCTCACCACATGGAGTATCGCACTCAATAGCCTGGCCCAAAGGCAAACAGTGTCTCACTTCAAGGTAGCAAAGTAGAAGACACAGTCCTGCCGCCTATTTCTTGAACTGGAACACTGTTTGCCCTGTTGGCTAAGCTTCATCAAACACAACGTGATCTATTAAATGTGATAGTGCATGTAGTGTGCGCTATGTACATGTACACTGTAAGTGCATGCTCTGGCGATGACGTCATGCAATCAGCCTGAGAGCGCGAAGGGCTAAAAGGGGATTTTCAGTTGACGGGGAGATGTAGGATCTTTTCATTCAATTTGCAGTCACAATTAATGGGGTAAATATTAAATTAATGATATTTTAACTCGTTACGTATTTATTATTATTATTAAATACTTCACGCGAACTAAATGTTTCTATTTCTGTAACCCTTCAAACACCTACCACGTAAAATGCCTCGGAAAGTATGCAGGAAGATAGTAGTCACCATAAAATGACCCTATGACAAAAACTGAGCATCTTTGTGGTTTGGCTACACTATGTATCTTTCAAATAGTTTGTTCCCACATTGATTTAAGAAAAACAGAATATATTTTAGGGAACCATTCTCATCATCGATTCCGTGGGGAAACGAACTGGCCTTGTTTGAAACTGCCCGCGGGGAACCAGTATGGATCGCCGGTGGGCAGCAGGTGCAAGTCTACGGGGCGACTTTGCAGGGACAAACAAGATAATAGTGTTTGACTCGGGCAAAGACACCAGTGAACAGGTCAAATCGACCACAAATCTGCTTGGTGACTAAGAAAAAGATTGCCTGGCTGCACAGGTGTGCGCAGATTTGAATCCCCGTCACCGAAGTGGGCGAAAACAGTTGGCTTACGGTAAAATGAAGATCAATATTACAGTGTATCCCAAAAATGGTGCAAGCACATACTGTTCACTTTAAAAGCAATATGTCAACTGGCAGTGTTTATAACTTGTATGTTTTAAATGAAGATGATAGACTGATGATGCTTTTTATTTCAACCTTTGGCAATCCAGAGGTATTTACCAGCAAATTTAAGCATCAAAATTGAGTTTGTGGAATTTCTTAGTCTGATGACTAGACCTACTAAAAATAACAAAACGCGACGGGCTGCTCACCAAGTTTCTTTGAAGGGAAACGCTGACAGCGATATGCACATAAACACGTTGCAGAAAATGTAAAAACTGGCAACATATCTCCAGGAGGAAAAATTGCCCCGCTGTTCCATCTCCCGCTGGATAAGGTACTGATGTTGAGAAAACACCTCCTTTTTAATTGGAGTGGATGTGTTTAGTAGGGCATATACCTGTACCCCAAGGCAATTAAGACGAAATAACAAGCATCATTAAGCCAGGTGTGCCCTAAAAGGCTTTTGAGTTATAAAATAGCTACTTGACATGAAATGTTTAAAATGGCATTGTTTGCTGGCATCATTTTTCGGATACACTGTATATTCGTTTGGGCGTTCCTTCATTACTTAGGCCCAATAAACTGGTGAACAACACAGGTGATTCACAATAGCGACCATTTACAATCGTACATTGGGTCGACAGATTTCGCGCATTGTGACTGGCCAACGAGTTGCAGCCTCTTGGAGGCGCACTTTTGTGAAACGCCCGTATTGTTACCCTAATTAAAGATTGGGTATGTGATTTATTTCGCCAAAATGATACAGGATTTCCGTGATTATGCACAGAATAAAAAGTGCCCATTCCCACGAATACCCTGTTCAGCTATAGAAATATTTGTGGCAAAAGAACGACCGGCTCCATTAAATCCCACGTCGCTAGCGTTAGTGGCAAAATGGTTTCTTTTACACTTTTTCACACAAAAAAGAAGTATATATGTAGTTTTCGAGGAAAAGAACTGTTATCTAATTTCAAACGGTCCCGTCTCAGAATAACACACAAGTCTGTACTTAAACTCTTTTTAACCTAATTTGTGTAGCCTTGGGTAAACGGTTATCATGCGGAATCTCGCCAAAATGAAAATGCAACTGTGCTTCAAAGAAAGGATTGCGCTGATAAGACGCGCAATCACAAATGCCTAGAGAGCTCCCCGTTTACCATCAAGAGCCAATATCAGGTAAATCAAACAAAGCCGACGCCAAATCCAGGCGCAAATGAATTCTATCGATTGCCCAACCAAAAACAAGGAGTGCAGGGCAGACATCCAGGCAGACAGATAGGGCGTCACTGTGGAGAGAGCCTAAGGTAGAAATAAAAGGACGTTGCATCTTCCCACTCATTCAAGATCACAGCGATAAGAAATGACATTTTTCGCATGTGGGATTTAGCCTCCGCGCCCGAGCAGTACGTCATTTGAAAAATGAGATGAACCCAACAAAATGGCTTTACGCAAATGAGCCAGCTTGGTGTTTCAAAAACGCAAGGTCTTTCGGGAACAAAGCGCGCGCGTGAATCGTTGTTCATGGCTTCGTGGATTGGGCAGACAACTGTGCGCGTGTGCTGCTGCTCGCAAATCATTGATCTCCATTAAAATGACTGGATAGGACACGGCGCCCTCCATATTGCACGCACGTGTTTCATCGATGAAGGTTGAAAGTTTGAATTACGGTTGTTCAGTTCATGGTTAAGTTCATTTAACTCTCTTTTCCACATAATACTACTCTATAGAAACGGGGCCTTCAAGAAGCAGTGCTTGTCGAGTGGGGGTCCCCAGTTACGAATAAACACGAATGAACAAAGTTCCATAAAGACAACAACACAGTTTAACTCTTTACAAATAACACAACAAATATTTAATGGGGCAAATGTACATGATCATATAGCCTTTGCCTACTGTAGCCCCGTGAGAAAGAAATTAATCATTACTGAAATGGTAAATTAGTAATTAACTGTTATAATTGTGTTTGAGACACTAGATGCACTTTTCAAGGAAAAATGCAGGGAACTCCATAACTTGCGACCTACATGTTTCACAGTAGATGATGTTGTCACACCACACCGGCGCGCGCACGTCACGTATGCTGCGCACGGGGAAATTAGTCTTGCTGAAGAGTTTGTTGCTCCAGCTTCTCTCTCTTTTTTAAGGGAAAATTGTTGAAAAATGCACAGCCTTTTGATGCCCTCTGTCCAGACTGTCGATAACCACACAGCTGGACTTACCTTTCAGCCATACGTTTCATTTTTAAAACAAAAATCATACCGATCGCAATAGGCCAACCAACAGTGACCATTGTGAAAGTGATTTTGAATAGAAGTACTATACTTGGCATATAACAGAATTTTATTCATTGGGTTTTTACAATACAACTGGTTGTCCAAACAAAATGCATAAGCCTGTAGTCGGTTCCCAGTCAAATTTTGGAACTTACATCGTCATTATTAGTAGGATCTTTTAGTGGAAACTGTTTAGGTATATGCCCTCAGTTTTTTCACTGACATTATTTGCTTTGTTTGTTTATCTTTATCACTCGGCAAAGACAAATGATTTGGGAAGCCATGATGCCATTATCGGAGCACTGCCTACAAGAGTTAAGATTGGTTAATTTGTTATTATATTAATTTTTTTATAATCGGTATTGCCGCTCATTTGAAACAAACTTCAGTACAGATGTTTGATTTAATCTTCCAAGAGTGGAAAAATAAACTAAAATCAAAGTGATTTTGCTGATGCATAATGTCCTACATTTTGCCCACGCTTGAGATTGTTAGCTTGTTTGGTCTATGTGCTGATTAATGTCCATGCTCATTCAAGTGGCATATCACTTTTTAAGTAAAATACCGCTATGTTCGTACTCTCTTGGGATTGTTATTGTTTCAGTGTATTGTCAAATCTGGAAACACACATATTTATTAAGAAACAGTTAGTTTGCAAAGAAACAATTTAAAGATTTGTAGAGGTGCATCAAATTATAAAGGTGTTTTATTTTACAGACCTGTTTTTAATAAATAGAGGTGTATAAAGAAAAACCCTTTGTACCCGGTACAATGTGTCGTTTGTAATACATGTCAGGGTGCTCTCAACGTATTGTTATTTACGTCATACAGCTTTGCTTTTCGATGCTTTTAAGAAAGACAAATAACGGAAGCAACAACACTCCACAATGAAATTCCTCTGCTTTCTGTCCTAATTCTATAGTTTTATCAATTGTTTGCAAATATGTTTATGGAAAGTTTTTTTAATCCTCGGTTCTTTAACTCAAGTAGGAACGCTGCACTAATTCACAGAGTTAATTTATTCAATTTCATTATTATAAAATATTTATTCATACAGTTCTGAATTTCAGGAATATCAAGAAGAGAAAACAGCCCAACGGATATTACGACTAATACGAGCTCACTTGTGTCTGCAATATATCTATCGAAATTCAAATATAGGCCTACCCCCTTTCTTTTCGTCCCCTCACTTAGAAATCTCTGTTAAATTAAAGAATGGTTCTGAGCTATGACGTGTGAGATTGATTTATACGATATCCCAACATCCCTCCATGTTATGAAATACGCATACACAGAAACCCGCAACCCCTCGCCGCCAGCTGTCCACGTTTTCTGAATCCTCACCATGCGTAAGCGTACTCGTGTCCTATCCAGTCTTTATGATGGAGATCAATGTTGCAAATGACCTCGGGATGCGCTTCAGTTTGGGCATGCGCTGTTGGGATGCCGAAACTGCAGAGAAAAAGATGGAGCCGTATGATTATTTATTGCAGTTCTTAAATTCGGCAGCTGAAATGTCACAAATGTCATGTCACAGTCATCTGAAGTCATAAAATGCGCCACGCATTTTTCCATGCGTACTTTTATGTAGTATTTAAATCTGTTGTCGTAAGCATAAACGGTGCATTTCAATTGTCAAAATGGCAATACAAAGTCACACACAATGCCACTTGTCTAGGGATGACATAATGATATCAACAATATTTAAAATAGTGATACACACCTTTAAGACGTCTAGCAAATATGGATAAGAATGCGAGCTGGTCTGAAATAGATATTGTACCCTCCCATTGAACTTATTGATTGGCGAACCAAAGCAAATCTGTTCAAACACCCAGAAGTAGTAGCCTACCGAGACTAGAAATTTGCCCAAATAGTGGACAGACCTTTGACTGAGCTGCTGCCCAAGCTTTCAATCGTAATTTTGAGTAATTTCAATCAACTACAAACAATAGTAAAGAAAAGGTGGCGTGATTTTGTTACAAAAAAGTGATACATAACCATGAAAAAGTGATACATAACTGTGGTAACAGTACATATTCATATATACTCGTGAGTACATACCATGGGTTTGGCTAAAAATTTTCAGGATTTGTTTTTATGCATGCTGTATTCACACTGTAGAAATTATGATGCTTTTAAATCAATTCATCTTGATATCAATAATGGACAAATAACCTTATAATCTGTATAACTGTGCTGATTTCATACCAGTGGTATTGAATTTATTTTTACAGATTTAGGGGGGTCTGCACACACAGAATCAGGGGGTGCACAAATTTTGTACCTTATGATTAACAATTGGCCATAGGCATAGCTGGAAAAACGACTCGATTTAATTTATGGTGCCTATCAGCTATCTCATCGTCTGTGATTTAGCACTATCTTCCATTTCATCCTACAGCCCTAATGGCGTATAAGCACTAGATCTCATAATTACCACGAATTACTTCATTTTTTTCAAACCATATGCAAAACCTATCAAACATTAAATTCCGATAACCTGGTTTTCATAGGCTCTTCATAAGTTTTCTTTATACGCGAATGCTCGTTCGGAGTTTACCTGAAAAACACCTGTACACAAGTACAAGTGTTTTATTTAACTATTTGCAGACAACTGTTTAGCAGTCCCCTGAGGACTAATGAAATGTGGAAAGTTAACTGAAGGCCAGTTTAAATGCAGAACTACACAGACGATCAGAGACTACGCCAAAACAAACCTCTCGGTGAACATTCATCTGGGCGTGAATGACTGGGACAGACTAATCGTCAGTTCCAATTAGTCAGAACCGCAAAATACATTAACTGCCACCCTAAATAACCCGGCTCTGACATTAAAGACGGTTAGTTTTGGTGGTCAAAGATGGGATTAAAAACCCTATCCAAGCGCCAGGCTCGGTTTTTATTGGAGAGCCGAATTGAGCACGTAACCTGCACATTTTTTTGTATGTACAAGGCATCGTACTTCGTGCCAAGTTGGTCATTGGTTTGGTAAAATTATCCTTCAAGCGCAATATCGTTGCAATCCGCACGCACATTAATTGCTTCAACCTACACGTTTCAAATATATTTCTACCTTCGCGCAGGGACATTGGTTGCCTCATCTACAACTAGCTGGTGACAAGCCATCCAAATAACAACTTGGGAGAATTCGTTTTCAGTTTTGTACGCAACATATAGGAATTGTTCGCGAATTCCGGGATGGCACTCTGATCAGTTCATATTTCTGAGGGATGCAGTATTTATGAGAAATCCTATGCTGCATGTGTTCTGGGACCCTTCTGGAGGCATATTCGCATTATGTTTCTAATCTTAAACTAGAGTTGCACTAATGAATTTCGACTTAAGTTCACAGAAAAACTCGACAAAAAGACTTATTATTGAGTCTAAAAAGGCAAAAGCGGGGGAACTCTGGCGTGAACCAACATCCGCGCATACTCAATTCGTTTACACTATATTTCCTGGTTTGAAAGAACACCATTAGGATACAAAGTGACTGAGTGTTCCCCCATATGGACAGTTGCCTATATTCACATGAACCTTTTTCCACGTCAAACATGTCATATTTGCAGTTTCCAAACACTGTCGCCTAATCAAATTACAAAAACTTTGAAAATTATGGTCTAAGCAATGACTTTTTTCCAGCTCAGTTCCATTAATTAACCCTTAAATGAGTGAGTGTACCAGTCGATCTGGACTGGCACAGGTCATGATTTTTTCATCATCATGCAGCTGGCCCAGACTTCATGACTTTGTATGTGGGACCAAGAAACTTTGCTCAGAGGAGGGTAGTCACTGGGTGTCTCTGGGTGTCCCACAATTGGCGGGAAAATATCTAGGCCTACTCTCATTGGTTTGTGTACAAATTTCCTTCATCTACACCATGGCATTCCTATTACGTGTAAAGCATTACAGCTTGGCTGGCCCCTAGCCACCTGATGCCTGAGCCTTATCCAATCAATGTAGGGGATTATTGACAACAACCAGACACCCACAGGGCTTTTATCTCAGCCGCAAGGCTTTTGGGGCATTGCCCAGACAAAACTGAATGTATGACTATGAGTCATGACAGCTTGTGTCAAATAGGGCCAAGCTTTAGGTTCAAAAATGATACTGTTTGCAGGCTAATTTTGGGGTTGGTTTTGTTTTTGAAGGGGGTACTATTTACTGATATATGAATAGTATCCTTCTGTATCTTTCTGTTTCTTGTAAAATATGTAGAACTTCGATGTTTGCGTGCGGCAGTTGCTATTCACACACTACTGAATTCACTAAAAACCAAAGTTCGCCGTTTGGTAAGGGTTAATGACGCCACTGAGATGGAGGACTGAAATACAAGTGATGTCATAGCATAATGCATTTAAATAACCGCCTCCGGGAAATCGAAAGTGCTAATTATCTGCACAGACACAGTTAGATCATGCATCAGTGATAAATAATTATTCTGCAAAATACGGTTAAATGTATTCATGGATGAATTCTTGCATCGTAATGGTCTTTATTAATATATCCTCAAGCAGATCCTTCGAAATGGAATTACAATGCCATCACTAGCAGCGAAGGAAAAAGAATAAATTGGACTTAATCAATGAAACATTTATAACTTAAAGGGTCCGTGAAAAGTGGTTTTTATTTGATATAATTGAGAATCGTACGTTTTTAAACGTAAGTTATTGTTTTGATTAATAAATGGGAGGGAAAAATGTAAAGTTTTGGCAACTTACGGCCCCGCCCCAAGAGAAGTATATCATTAACGTCGAAGATTTGTATATACGTGACATCAAGTTGTATAGCTGACTGTTGCTATAGACTAATGCTAGTAATTTGTTCCAGTTGTACACACACACTTCCTGGTTTATTGAATAACTGTTGTAGTTCAAGATGGGCTAGATTTGAAGTAGTTGAAACAGAATTTGGAAAATGGAGTTTAGAAGATGGAATCCGGAACTTGATATGGAATTCGGAAATTGAGATGGACGTTTTGTACGCTTGGGGTGTTGCCTAGCACAAATTTAGTTGGGTATAGTATGAAAATTACACATGGATGGATAAAACACAGAAGTATCAGAGTAACTACATAAACTAATCGTGCGTTGTGTCTAGCTCGATGTCCGGCAACAGAATGGAGAAACTGTGGCAAATATGGTTACCATATGCAGGGGCCTTGAAGGGGGAGAGGGGTTTGTTTATAGTACATCCACCCAGGCCAGAAAGGAATGTTGACAGTGGAGCAGGAAATTAGGGATCGGGCCTGGGGCTAAGGGATCTACAACAAAAACTGTCAATGTTCTAAACTACATGAAATTGAAGTAAAAATTAAATTTTCAACAAGATTATAAGGATAATTGAATTGTACCCAAAAGCGAATATTAAATGATTAATACATGTTTTATACACAATCTTATACACAATGTCCGCTACAAGTACATTTGAGAAGTCGCCTGCCGCAAACGCGTCCTTGGTCGAGTTCGAAAAATTCAGTTCAATGATTGGGTATTTTAGAGATAATGCCGATCAGACTGCGAGAACGATTCGACGAGCCTGCAAAACTTTCTAACCAAAGCGAAATTTAGACGAATTTGGACATCGAAAGTCAGGCTGGCCAGGGCTAAATGGTCAAGATTGACAGACAGCTCCAACACTGCAGTGCACCTTTCGAACCACAGTGTTTCTCCCGAACATTTACAACTTGTTTTGCAGAAGTCAGACGCCGCGTCCACGATCTGTAGGAAATCAGAAAACGCCCGTGAGCAAAGACGAAAGGGAGCTTTTATGAAACGCGAAGACAAAGGTACGCTTCCAAATATATTCGTGTGCATGAGTCGTGGCGCCCCACTTTTGTAAGCCACTGCACCAATTCGTTGTGCAATTCCTCATAATTATGTTGACCGTACCGCATGTGCACGCGCTTTTACCGTCTGCGTGGACATCGTATTGAATGTACTGTACATGGGATTCTTATCCCGCGGCACGTAAAATCTGCGTGTTCAGTGTCCATGTTTCTCACTGGTCTAGTAGAACCGGGTGCTTGCAGTGGGCTCTCAAATGTAGGTCACCCATAACGCCATCATTTTGTTAAGATTACAACATTCATTTGAGGGGTCAGTAAAATTAACCACAACAAAGAGAATTCTATTCCATTTTTACATCCCTATCGTGTTACTGGCACAGGAGTGAATATTTTAAACAATTAATTAACAGTTTGTCCTTGGAGGTCTCCAAGGATCTTTACAAAAAAGGACATAGCTTACATACTTGTTGCGCTGAGAATGTGTTTCAATTAAACTACGTCAATGCTTAATAGCAGAAGCTTAATATTCAATGTTACTGTCTTTGTGCTGACAAACCCTTTTCGGCTGGCAGCCGGAACAATGTTTTCCTTATACATTGGGGTTCTTTTCGCCTTTTTTCGCATTTTGCGAAAAAGGCATTCTTTTTGTCAAGATGTTTAGCTGTTTCAAACACCAGCCGAAACAGATTTTTTAGTTTTCGTTAATATTTGGCTTTTTCGCAAGTTGTGAAAAAGGCATTCTTTTTGTTCTCTTTTTTGGGGTTGGGCTTTTTCGAAATTTTGCGAAAATACATTCTTGCGTTCTTTTTGGCTTTTTCGCATCGCTGAGGACCTACACAACCTAAGAACATATGTTGCTGATAGAGTTTGTCCTTTTGAGGAGACTGTCTGTCTGTCTTTCAAGTTTCTTAAACTCAACAAGATTCCTTGTGCTGTACATTACCATCAGTTAAATCCAGAAGACGCACAAGAAGGGGTTGTAGAGCTGGTAAGACTAGACATTTGAAACACCTAGCAGGACCTTCACACAACAAAGATGTCAAATTCTGTATTCTGAACACTAGATCTGTGATCGAGAATAATTTTGATATTGTGGGACTCGGTGAATCCAGGATCAAGACAGAGGATACAGATGTTATAAGAAACATAACTCCTCCTGGGTACTCATTTCTGCATGTACCAAGACTTGGGTCTAAACGAGGGGGTGGTGTAGCTCATATCTACAAGTCGGGATTTATCGTTTAGATCCATAACACTGACCAAAGTTCTGCATCTTTTAAAGCACTGACTGCCAATGTAGTCAGTAGATCAACTTCACACTCTTTGATATTTGTGTACCGCCCACAACCCAAATCGACAGGATATGCCTTCTTTGTGTTTATGGGGGAATTCTCCTGTCTTGTTGATCATCATTTGCTGAGAGCGACTTCAATATTCACGTTGATTCTGCTCTGGATGTCTCAACCCAATCTTTTCTGTCCTTTTTGTCAGCTAGTGGACTTCAGCAACATGTGCATGGATGTCCCTACACATCAACATGGACATACACTCGTTTTGTTTACTGATCTCCGGCAAGTTACTGATGTGATAAGCGACCATAGCGCAGTGATCTGGACGTTCGCTGAATACAGCACCGCTTTCAACTAAGACAATCACTGCACGGAACTTTCGAAGTATCGATCTCGATTCGTTCCGTTCTGACATTGCCAACGCTGACTTCGACTCTTTGCCTGATGACCATGTTAATAAGCTAGCTGAACACTACACAGATGTGCTCCGCAGAATACTCGAGCTACATGCCTCAGCAAAGACTCGGTCTGTTGATGTTCGTCTGAATTCTTCATGGTGTAGTCCTCAAATCTATGAGGAGAAAAGGAAGTGTAGGAGATTGGAACATCAACGGGGATGGACTCACTTAACTCATCTTCAACGCTACACTCAACAGAAGCAGAGGGTAAAGGCGTTGATTCATATTCCCAAATGTAACTACTTTGTCGAGCATGCGAAAGATCAAAAGCGAATCTTCCAAACAAACTTCTTCACCGAAGTCAAGAGTCACCATTTCCAGACGCTACGTCTGATGTGACTCTTGCTAATCAGTTCTGTTGCTTTTTCACAGGCAAGATAGAGGCGATTCGTACTGGTTTCAACATAGTTGATGACTGGTCATATGAAGAACCGACAACAGCACTTCACCATTTAATATTATCATTTACTCCAGCAACGGCGGAGGAGGTTTTCACTATTATACGCAATGCCCTAACTAAATCGTGCCAGCTGGATCCAATCCGTACCACGTTTCTCAAGAAATGCACCAGTGTGATAGTATCTTGCATAACAAAGATGGTCAATATTTCGTTGGAAACTGGGGTTTTCCGGGACAACTTTAAAATTGCCAAAATTTGTCGTCTTCTAAAAAAGGAGACACTAACCGCAATGATTTAAGAACTACAGACCGGTGTCTAACTTGACATCTCTCGGCAAAACTCTAGAACGTGTAGCGTGTAGTTCTCGCACGGCTTGTTCCATTTTTGAAACGGCTCAACCTTTGTGAGAGGTACCAGTCAGCCTACCATGCTTTTCATAGCACTGAAACCACACTTTTCAAAGTACAGACTGACATTTTGAACGCCATGGATAATGGATAGTGTTGCTGGTCGTACTTTATCTACCGGCAGCGTTTGACACTATGGATTACTATACTCTACTTCACCGTCTAGAGCATAGATTTGGTATTAATGGGGTTGCCCTGAACTGGTTCAAATCATATTTAACAAAAAGATCTCACGCAGTCTGCATCAACAAGAACATATCCGATGATGCTGTGCTTAAGTATGGATTACCCCAAGGTTCATGTCTTGTGCCTAAATTATTCCCAATCTATACTTCACCTCGTCGTCATAATCTGCTTTACCACCCATACGCAGATGACACTCAGATTTATGTACCGGTGAAACCTGTACAGGCCGAAGTTAATTTCGTGCTTCGGAGAGTGGAAAAATGTATTGACGAAATTCGAACGCGGATGAATCAAAATTTCCTCAAGTTGAACACTACGAAAACTGAGTTCATTATTCTGGGATCTAATCAACAATTGCAGAGTTGACGATGCGCGAATTAGACCTTTTGCTGATGTTCGTGACTTGGGTGTGATGTTCGATTCGGCCATGAAAATGGACTGTCAGGTGACGGCAATATATAAGGCTGCTTTCATGTCAATTAGGAGCATAGGAAGAATACGGGATCATCTGACAAGGGGAGCTGCCGAAACCATTGTTCGTGCTTTCATCACATCCAAATTAGATTCATGCAACTCACTCCTTTATGGAATGAACAATGAACTCCTCTTTCGTCTTCAAAGAATACAAAATATTGCAGCACAAATGATCACATGTAGCCTACAAGGAAAACAGACCACATCACACCTGTGTTAGCCGACCTGCACTCCCATCCAACAACGAGTCCAGTACAAACTGTGTTTCATCATCTAAATAAGATCCTACATGGTGATGCTCCAGCTTATTTGGGTGATCTTGTCCAGTTCTATGCTCCAGGTCATCGGGGCTGCGGTCATCCAAAAGCAATCTTCTTAAGGAAACCATGGCTCATTATCGTTAGGGGGAGAGAAGCTTTCAGATTGCAGTACCCAAACTTTTGAACTCTTTACCGGAATCTGTGAGACTATCGAAATTACTTGATACATTCAAAGAGAGATTAAAATCATATGTGCATAGACAGGCGTTTGGTTAATATTCCTCAACTTATCATTATTGGATGTCTTTTCTTATTAGCGCCATGAGCGCTGTTACCGGTGCTCTATAAATGTTCATTATTATGGCTTTTTCGCAAGTTGCGAAAAAGGCATCCTTTAAGTTCTGGTTTTTTTTTTTTTATTTTTGGCTTTTTCTCAAGTTGCAAAAAAGGTACTCTTTTTGTTCTGTTTTTTTCATTTGGCTTTTTCGGGGTTTTGCGAAAAGGCATTTTTTGTTGTTTTTTGGGTTTTTTCGCAATTTTGCAAAAAAAATTCCTTTGGGCATTCTTTTTTTTGGGGGGGGCTTTTTCGCAACTTTGCGAAAAAGGCATTCTTTTTGTTCTGTTTTTGGCTTTTTCACAATTTTTGCGAAAAAGTCATTGGTTTTTTTTTTGTTTTTTTTTTGCTTCTTCAAAGTTCAAAAGACCATTTGTTTTGTACACGTTTTTTGTCGGAGCCACTTTGGTGCTTTTGCAACTTTGAATTTTCATCATACAATGAAGAACCCTTATGCACAGATGGTCCTAGAAACATGACATAATGATGACGTCGTCAAGTGATTAATTATTGATTTTTCAATAATTATTTCAGCCCATTGACTTTGTACACGTTTTCGAGGCACTATTTTGGTAACTTAGCAATATTTGATCGTTTGATCGTAACCAAAGTTAAACCAAACATTCACCATAAATTTTTAATATTCCATTAAATTTGGTCGGGTAGAGTATTCTTCAAATCATATACTAATGTAGTCACCGTTGACATCGTATTTTGTCCAATACCAATCAATCGGTTTTTTCATAACAACATTACGGAAATGTCAAATGTTATTAATTTTGCATGGATTCGACTCTTTGCCTAAAAAATGACTGACACCTGATTTACGTGGGTACTGTACTATTCGTAAAACATGTCCAAACTGGGACACCATACATATACTTTGGAAGCATTAAAGGTCAAGGGTCACGCACTCCTTGGGGGTGCAGACCACTAATTCAAGTGAGAATTTCTGACCAGCTCATTAGCATTAAAAGTGCCCCCACAGTATCTTTTGAAAAAGGAGATTGTTTGGCCCCCAAAATGGTGAGATTGTGTAAATCGTTGCCAGGATCAACCTCCTGGGTCTTTGAGTTTTCATGAGGGCAGGGG
>NW_019091745.1:20942-71592 GCF_001949145.1 Acanthaster planci | reverse complement strand
TTGGGATTGCAGTACAGCCACCCAAAACAGCGTGTATGTCTCACTCTCTCATTCTAAGCTAAACGCCTTAGGATATACAGGTACGTATTAAGTCGTGAACCGCAAACACGACGGGTGAATTAAATCAATGACAACACCAGACCCTTAAACTTAAAGCATACGTTATAAACTTTTATACGTTGTGTATCAACTACTGAATAAGAGCAAATATACATATACGTCTAGTGCATTTCTGTCAAAATCTTGAAATCTAAAAAAAAACCTATATTATTTTTCAGACAAAGTAGCTCTCGTTTGCTGTTTCAGACTATGGCTGCAACAGCTTCTTTTTAGCTGTCGGACACTGGCCGAAACAGCTAGTGTTTTCTTTTTATTTCTTTTCTTCTTTTCCACTTTTTACCCATAGACACAACACAAGCTCGTTTTATACACGGCTTTTGACCCTTTTTTGGGTCCCATCCCCTTCAAACCTGTCACATAATTAGACTATTATCTGAAGATGTATGCCAAATAATGACGTCACCATGACGCCATAACCTGATTTATTATATAACTTTGAATACTTAATATTTCCCCATGTGTTTTATACACGTTTTTGTAAGCCCTTCTTGGCCAATTGGATATCTTGCGAAAATGTACTGGAAAAGTGACATCTGATGACGTCATCGGGTGTCAAATTGCAACCGCTTAAAATACAAAATCTTCAAAAATCATCACAAAATCAACCATGACTTCCCGCAGCTTCTATTATGCACCTACTGGTACAGTGACCATCGGTCGTCATTTTTTCTCATGTAGGTAAAAATCACTCTACCCTTTATACGCCGACCCAATAGGTTTCCGAGCGCCCTCTGTCGATAGGTTAAACAATTTTAAATGTCTATTTTGAAAAGATGTCTTTGGCGAAGTTTACTAAAATTTCTTGAAAATTGGTAGATGAAATAACCTTTGTGCCTGTTACGTTTGTTTGCACAAATTTTCCGACTGATTACGTCACCAGATCGGAAGATTTTATGAAAAAGCTTTTAAAAAATTAAAAAATAAAAAAGTTCAATTCCAATAGCTACAGTCTGAAACTGCTCATCAAAAATAGCGTAATTATCTGCATCCACTGTCCAAGACGTTGGGCTTGGTATAGTTTTCATACACACGATAATATAAATTGCCTTACGCCGCTGACATCCGCAACACGACCCGTAGGTGTGTAACAGCCTCAGCAGTAAGTGCCGTATGCTTTGTACATGTAAAGCGTGTAACGGAGCTCCGTTATTTGGGGAATGATGCAAAATACCTAACACGTGGCGGGGAAGGCGCGTGAGCGTGTATTGTCGTTCCCTGCTATGGTAATTACGGTGTGGTACCACGAACCCGAATATGATTCTGGCCTGTTTGGTTTGATAACCAAAAAGGAGAAAAATGCAGAAAAATGCACGGTATCTTCTGACGCGTATGTATGAATGTTACTTTTAAACTGCAAACTTAGCGATAGCTGTTCGATTCTCACCCATTAAAATTCATTTTTTATCAAACCAAACAAGTTTCCCGAAACAGTTCAGTGTTTGTCCACATAAACACAACGTTTGTCTCGTGCTTTTGATTTTCTTAATATTTTTTCTGGGGGGAAGTTTTCTTCTTCTTTTTCTTCCTCTTTCCCCATAGACATAACACGGGGTCGTTTTACACACGACTTTTGACCCTTACTTGAGGCCGATTCCCTTCAAACCTTGCATATAGTTAGACTACAATCTGGATATGTATGCCAAATCATGACGTCATCACGACGTCATCACCTGATTTATTAAAGCAATTTCTCTTTATAAGAAAGAAAAAACAAGTGCCGGTGGAAAGAACAACCTCATTTCACATACACACAGCAAATAGAATTCGGATGGCGCAAAGGGTCAATGTGGAAACAAAATACCTGTTGTAACACATCTGACACACCCTCATACACTAAAGGCCATTGTGCAATTAATTCAAGCGAAGCTCAATTTTATTGGCATCAAACATATTACGTTACAATTCCTTTCTGGAAAACAGGCCGATGTAAAATGTACATAATTATTTTAGTCACTCTCAAAATAACGGGATAGGACCATTAATGTTTGTTTATACGCGTAAAGGCTTAAGATCTTTCAAATAAACACGATCAAGTTTACATAGAAGTGAAGAGGGTTACTTGAAGAAAACATGCATTTTTTCAAAGTTCTGTGAAGTTGAGCTTTCTCTCGTATGAAAAGAAATCTCTGCACAAGAGGTTCCTTTTGTGCCCTTGAAAAGGACGGTTAGTGCAAATTTACAAGTTTTCCGTTAAAAAACATGACAGTGCAAGTACCATTATTTGGAATTTAACTTCAATGGAAGATTACAAAGATTACAAAATGACAGGTAGCCCTTCGAAAAACTGTTCAAAGTCGAGGGGGGTTGAGGAGAAGAATATGAAGAAGCGGGAAAAAATCTGAACAAACAGAATGCTTATCTGCCAAAAATTAAATCTTTACCCTCCTCCGCACAGGACGCTGTCATGTGAGTATCTGCTGAATTCACTGCACAGAGCCTACTTTTTACACCCATTGCACCAAGTTGATCGTTTTTGAGTCACTTCCGTTATAACCACAAAAATGTGACACCCCCAACACAATGAAACTACTCAGACAGCTGTCTACAGCTCAGAGACACATAAGAGAGACCGACCATTGATATAAGACAGGCCCAGGCTTTCCCAGGCTTTCCAAGGCTTGCCCAGGCATTTTCTTTGTCAGTAACCCCTTATCAGCACGTGGTTTAGATATTTACATACAATCCCCATGGGACGTGGCTGGAGGCGGGCTCTGGAAAAGAATGAAGCAGCTCAGGGGAAGTCCTCATGTTATAGGTGACTAAACTAGGCTGTTCGGCATCTACAGAGATGCAAATTAACAGGAGGTTTTTCGCATTTGGTACGTAATTACAAAAAAGGGGATCATCATAGTAGCCATTCTGATCTGCGCAAGGTTTACAAAGCATCAGAAGGTAACGAAAAGTTTTCGCAATACTGAGAAAAAGAAACAAAAGAATGGTTTTCCGCAAACTGCACTAGCGGAGAAGTAAAACATCAGAACAAAAAGAATGCCTTTTCTGTACATTACGAAAAAGCACAAAAAAGTGAACCAGCCCCTCCCCCGCCTTTACCACACTTCGCAGACCAAAATGATAATCTTGACAAAAAGAAATGTTTTCCATATGCAGAAATGCTAAAACATATTTCCGGAATTTCCAATTAACCCAACAAAGCCGGTTGTGGCCAGCGACCAAAACCGCTCAGTAGGCCAATTTCAAAGAATCCCTAGCACAGTGGAAACGAGATACTTACTCAACGCCTCTTTTTTTTTCTTTTTTTTTTGGGGGGGGGGTAATCTTAACCAGTATGTGTACCCCCAAGAGGTTATCGGATGACACGATATGGCTAAAATAACTCGGCCAGAGAAATTCTTAAAATAGTAAATTTTAGTAAAATATTAATTATCGCCGCGGTACAAGAGAATTTCAACTAAGAGTGCTCTCTCGGCAGCGTAGTTCACTTGTAAAGGTGTGAGCTTTGTTCATGACCAGGCAAATACTGGTACTTCGAATTCTGCCGGTCCCCGTAACGCCAGACCATGCTTGTTCATTATGCTCTTGGTACATCTATCCACTTTCAGATGTCATATAAAAGACAACAGTGCACCGAGTACTCTGCTGAACTCGTGCTGATGTACGATTGCTTGTTGATGAATAATGCCTTTTGTTACTGGACAGCACTGGGCAAAGATGATGAAGTGTTTTCCAGGAACCATGCATTATTTGCCGCAAAATGTCATAAAGGTCTTTCGTCACGAATGTCATGAAGGTCAAACGTTAAGAACTGTGCGAAACGCACAGGTCATTGTGGACAAGAACTCAGTACCAAGAATAATTGTCCTTTTGACATTCACTAACTTATTATCACTTCCCAAATGCCAAATGTTGGATTATAAACAAACTTGGAAATTTTACAATCAATCATTCAAGGTTATAAAAGGTAACAGTTACACCTTCCGAAAATACAAAGTTTTCAAATTGAGCAAGTCAACAAAAAATTTGGTTTATTTTATATTCCTGACATGAATCCAGAATGAGCAGATTAACTGGACTCATATGGAGGTATTTTGTTGGAATCTGATTACAGTGTATCAGACCAACTTAGGCTGCCCTCTGAATTTTAAAATCCCGCCAGCCGGATCTCACGCGTCATGAATAGACATTAGGTGGAGCATCTAGAGTAAACGTCAGTGCGAAAGGACAAGTACCGGTTGCCTGTAGGGCATTTAGAAAGGTACGGGCACAAAGATATCATCGACCCGGAGATAGCGTCTCAAATTTATCTAGATGTCATCAACAAACCATCAGGAATCGGCCATCAGCCAACAAACATCTTTTTTATCAAGCCTGTACCCTCAACCAGGAAAGCTTCATTAAAAAAAATGCAAAGATTGCTGGGTGATAACCGGCCAGTCTGCCCATCTCGTTGAGTGACATACTGGCAACCGAATGCCGCGTCGTAAAGGCCAAAGGCGTTGAGTTAGATAATCAACCGAAAGACCGGATTGTATCACGTCTTCCGTTTAATTACAGCTCACAAACATTGGTGAGGCTGGCAAATCTGTCAAGTTTTGACATTCCATGTTTGTCCTATAGTGCAGTGTCCTGTGCCTTGTTGCAAATGAAGAAAGGTCCGTCAGTCATTAGCACATGCGAATAAACTGGATCGACTTGGGGTAGCTGCACGTATACCACGGAACCATGTGTTTAAAGGAAATGCGAGATTTCACGGAATGCGACTTTGTGATCTGACGAAATATTGCGGAATGTAGCTGTGATAGATGAATCCCAGCACTGTTAAAAATAGGAAGTTGCGTCGTTATTCGGAAAGGCACATGTACACCAAAAGACAGCTTAAATTAACTTACTAAACCCGCATGAAGGTAGACAACAGAGCCTTTCCGGTCTGTTATTTTTTTCAGAAGTGTTTAGCGTAAACATAATTGCTTTTTTGTTTTGTTTTGTTTGTTTTTGTTTTGTTTTTTAATCATTGCAACATTGAGTGTGCCACCCCTCAGGTCCAAGGGCCCTCAACCCCGCCAACAAAGCGTCGACGGTCAACACAATATAACAGTTTTCGAAACCGTTTACGCATGTAGCAGATCAGCTCGTGCTGTAACGATCGTTGGAATGGGAGGGGACCGAGGTTACATCCAGTGCATCTCAGCAACATATTGGGGCAATTTCGAGTGTCTGCTGGCTACTCTTTCCATCTCTGTCACCCAGTGGAAATGAATTCATGATGTGTATGGGGCCTATATAATTGGGGGTTGTACAACTAAGTCTCTCCATCAGATAATGTTTAGATCTATAGATATATGCATTCGAACATGTTAGTGAACAGTACCATATCATTATAAACGAAATTTAGACACAGGGCCTCCCTAGAATGAATTCGTTAGTCACACGGAGTTTGTGCCATGCACTTTCAATTGCATAATTGACCCCGAACACAGGAAGGGTATACAACGCAGTTGGGGGAATCGTGGAGCAAAGAAATGTAATACCAATAGGCATGTAACTTTACTAAGGAAATACATGGATAAAAGGCAGATCACGACAATATGAACTGTTTCGATTCCTTCCGCAAACACTAATAAATCAGAAAAATAATTGGAACTTACAAGCCTTTATAGTAAAGATCTGTATTGAAACATTTGTATTGTTCAAAGATTACTAACACGTTTCAAGTGATGCTATTAAGATGATCACCTTTAATTAAGGCACATTTATAATTATACGTTATGTACAAAAATGTGGACCGTTGTTTTGGTGTTGTTCGATGAAAGTCAATCAGTATTGTGAAACACAAAAAGGTTCAAATAATGCATACACAAGCAGGGTTACCTATAATTGGAGCCCTCACTCACCTGAAAACCGTATCTAGACCAGTCTTTTATACATAAGCAGAATCGCTGCTGAGAAAGCCAAATTTCCGTACCATGTGTGAAGTTTGATTTTGAATCTAGAAGAAAGACACTGAGGCTTAATAACATAATAGTTAATAACATAAAATTGTTTTATATATCTTTGGCACTTTTGACGTGTGCAACATTTCTTTTTATTAAAACAATATGTGTTCTGGCTTAACTCAGATATTAACAGCGTTAAATCCCCGCATTCTGTATTCCACCGGTAAAACAATTAAAAATCAGCATACGCGGAATCGACGGAGAGAAATGTCTTGTTTTGATATCGACGTAAAAAGACGAAGACAGTATTCTCAACAGTCCTGACGATACGCAATCACCAGCAGAGTTTGCTGCTTTGCTCTCACAGGTAAAAGCTAACAGGCATGGATGTTGCCCTTTAACGTTGAAGCCACTCCACCTGGTTTTAGATTATCGGATCTTCCTCGGAGAATCGATTTGGAGAGGTACTGCTTTGGTTTTCAGGGAATATTTCGAGGTCAGGAAAATTGCTGGATGGGGAATTAAACGAGTATTATGAATGGCCGATTGGAATTAACTCTTATGAACTACGATTTGTGATTATCTCTAAAGTACTGAAGTGTGACGTCACTGTGAACCAGAAAGGGTAGTGCCAATGATTGGAGTACGAGTGTGTATTGGTTCATGGGCTGGTTCTTGCTCTAATGTCAGTTATAATTGTGTGTGTATAAAATGCATTAGCAAGAAAAGTGCGTGAACCAACGTGTCCGCGTTACTCCTTTCGTTTATAAAGCATTGCTCCCTCACATAAATGTGGATGAGGCTTGCTATTGAATACTTTCCCAAACAGTCGCTAAATATGCAAATATACGTCTGATTCAATATGCTAAAACTTCTGATCAACCGAAGTGCGTCCTCTAGTCCCATGATGCACAGCGGAATGGCCGCCATGCTCGTCCTTCTTTTCCGGTATTAAAACCGCCTTAGCCAAACGTTGGGAAGGATGGGAGGGAGCCGACTGTTTGTGGTAGGTATTCAATAGCAGACATCATCCATATTTCTGTGGGGGAGGAGTCTTCTGCTTTAATTTAACCTACCCCAAACAGTCGCTAAATATGCAGAGTAGCACTGAGCCCTTGGAGAGGGGTGCGGCGAGGACGCACTACATAACATGTGCCGCGACGAGTATGAAATCGTCCAAACTTTATTGCGGACTCACCAAATAATGGAGTTGTTATGTCGTCTCAGTGGTGGGCTGCTTTGACGAGGAACCCCTCTGCATCGATGTGGCCGATGTTATGACCGCTCTGCAATGAGCGGAGTCCTTTTGCAAAACATCGGTGAGGTAGCATGTGGTGAAAGTAGATGGGGTCTTCCAGCATGCTGCCTTGCATATTTCTTCCATCGGTTCACCCCTGAACTACTTCAGGGGTAAACCGATGGAAGAAATATGCATGGTGTGGAAACTGCTCGGATATCATGAGCTCTGACGAGGTGTAGTGTTTTATTGTCCAAAGAGTTCGGCCAATCTGGGATGGCAAACATGATAGCCGAAAATGTCCACCTGGCTATGTAGTTTCTCTGGTCGCAACTCGGTGAGGTTTTATTGTAGTGCCGAAAAGCTGCGAAGTTGTATCTCTAGGTTTTCTGGTTTTGGCTAAGTACCATTTAAGAGTTTGCATTGGGCACCATGGTTTGTTGTCAGGAGTCCACGTGTGTTTAACAATGTCTGGTACAAAAATGTCAGGAGGATGGAAGGAAACTGGCTGGTTCTTGGTGAGAAACCCCAGCGTTAAGATGAGTCGAACGTCACGGGGTTCCCATCGAATGTGGCCTTCTGTGATGGACAATGCTTTCAGTTCACTCCTGCCTTGGAGTCTCTTCATTAACCACCACTGGAGATGGGGGCGGATAAAGTCCAAGATGGGGGCCTGGAGATTAGATGCCCCTAGATACGTCGGAATCTGTAGAGATTGAGTCACCGTGACTTCGTATTATATGGGTGGACTTCAGTATTCCTCAGAAACAATGATTTGGTTTCAGGGGGTAGAAGATTGTTTTCAAATTAAACATTAAGATACCCAGTTGATATGTGTATAAGTTAAAAATTGATAGGGTATTCAGTTTCTCGAATAGCGGTTCGGTATGGTCTCCAGGACCAGATTTTGTAATAATCCGTAGCAATTGATTTTGTAATATTATTAATTTTTTTCCAGAGACACCTTTTTTATTTCTCTCTTGTCGACACAAACTTGATAGCAATTAGTACAGTTATAAAAGATTATAATACTTCAATTATTCAGATTAAACTTGACAAAGTGCAGAGTAATTTTGCCATTTCAACCAAAACTTTTGGCAGGCACCATTGACAGACGTCAAATATTTTTCACAGTAATACCTCTTGATATCCTTTTTCAAAGCTTCTAATGAGGGGCGTTTGCTCTTCATTTTCATTTTATAAATGTGAAATCTGGCAACCAAAAGGATAAGATTAAGGCATTTAAGTCTAGTGTGAACAACACCGAACAATAAAGTTGATTGTCTATTACAAGGTGTATCTTTGTTTTGTCCTTAATCCAATCTACTATTGAGCTCCAGAAAGAATTGACATATTTACAGTTGCAAAAAAGGTGGGTAAAGGTTTCCTCTTCTTTTTTACAAAAGATGCAAATATTAGAATCCAACGTATGAATTTTATATAAATACGAAGTAGTACCGAGAATTCTGTGGATTAATATAAACTGAAACTATCTAAGCTTAGAGTCCACTGTACATGTAAAAGGAACACTAAAGACCTCAAACCAAGCATCCAAGTCATAGAGGAATTCAAGTTGCCTTTCCCATTTGTCTACAAAGTTTCCAGCCACAGTTTTTGCCAAGACAAATAAGTCGCAGAGTCTCCGAGAGCCCTTTTCGTCGGACAGGAGAACATGCATATTAAAGGGAATGAAGGGAAAGGGAACATTGTTATTATTCGTCAACAAATCACGATAAGCAGCCTTGACTAATCTTAAGACCGCACCATATTCAATAAAGTTGGTCTGGACATTGATATTGGCCCTAAAATCGGACAGTGATAAAAAGCAACCAATATCATCTAAAAGATCACATGTTGTTTTTAAAACCTCTACATTAGTTAATGGTTTGTGGACCGCAGTAAACTTCTGCCAAAAGGTTAAAACGTCAACCCAAAATCGATTGCCCCAAAACGGGGTTTTTCGAGATGGAAATAAATCCATTGAGCCACCTTCTATAAACAACAAATGGTTAATATCAAGTATTCTTCGACGCAGGTATGCCCATCCCGAACATTCTGACACTAAGAGTCGACGTAACCATGTAATTTTCAGAGCATCCATATAGGCCTTAACGTCAATCATTCGGAAACCACCCTCTTTATAGTCTTGAATCATTTGACTTCTTGAAACGCAATCCTGTCCTTTCCAGATTCATCTAAGAAAAGATTCATCATAAGAAAAACAACGTTCAATTTTTTTATAATATCCGGTAAGGATCCGGTAAGGTAAGAATCAAATAAGTAAGTTTAGACATGAGAAATGACTTCACTACAGTCAGTCGACCGAGGACCGTAGGGTTCCCTTTGGACCACTGAGCTATTAACTTTCTCAGTCTTGAAATGACTGAGTTATAATTAATCGACACCATGGACTCCTGATTAGTGGAGAAAGAAATACCTTATATTTTGAATATGTCATTTGGCTCTATCCAGTGGACTTTGATATCCTCACACAATCTGTCCGAGGGACGTGTCTTTGAAACTATCCAGACAACACCAGTTTTATCGACATTAACTCGCAACCCCGACATACTTGCGAACCAGTCCAAGATAACGAAGGTATTATACATAGATCTCTCTGTACCATCTAAAAAGAGTACTGCATCATCAGCATATTGTGATATTAGGATTTCCTTGTCGCCTACTTTAATGCCCTGTACATTCTGATCATTGTATAACATCATGGACAAAACCTCAGCGCATAAAAGAAACAAATAAAGCCATCACCTTGCTTACAACCTCGCTCTATTATACCAAAACCAAAACTAAAGAGGAGGTGTGATTATAAAATAGTTTAATTCGTGTAATAATTGATGGAACAAAATAGAAGTTAACTAAAACAATATAAATAAAATCATGTTAAACTGAATCAAAAGCTTTTTCAAAATTAACAGACAGCATGACACCCGGAATATCATTAGTCTCTGTAATATTTAGTAAATCATACATCATACGGATGTTTTCACCAATGAAGCGCCCTGCCATAAAGTCTTTTTGACTATCATGGATATTATGAGAAAGGCACTGTTTCAGCCTCTCCGCAATACGGGCAGAGGCAATTCTATACAAGGTGTTCAACAAGGTGATAGGTCGCCAATTTTTCAAAAACTGGCGAGCTTTATCCCCTTTCGGCAACAAAGTAATGATACCATTTCTCTGGGTCACCGAAAGCTGACCAGACTCATACACAAAATTCAAAGACCTTAAAACCACTGACCACTGTTTTGTGAATCGCCAAAAAAATTGTAAAACCATTCAAAGCTTTAGTAATTTCTTCACAAATTCATGGACCTTCAATGCGATCCCGCATATCTTTAGTAAGTTTCTCCCTGCCTCCACAAAAATTGACTTTAAGTCAACCTTGACATTAATTCTACAAGGATGTCCTCACTTCGAGTCAAGGTAAAATTGTCCTCTTTAACAATACGACAAATAGATTTTTTAACAAAATTGCGTTTCTCCAGATTAAGAAAATACTTTGAAGGCTTTCCCCCTGCTCTATCCATCGTGTCTTGGACATGATTAAAACACCCTCCATTTTGACCTGACGCAAGCTAAGAAGCTCCACCTGTTTACTATTGAGAGCTTCCACTGCCTCAAGATTTCCTTCACACACTCTGTTATACAAGTCAGAGATTTCACTCGCGCTCGGCTTTACAAGCTTCTTTCTTTTTCCAAGCAGCAAAAGAACAGTCTTAGAACGAATCTGTAAAAGAAGCATTTCGAAAAAAGTTTATCATTGATTGTGAACTGAATATCTCTGGGGTGGACGTTTTTAAGGTTATCAGGTTGATAAGGAAAAGCTGCATAATCCTTCATGGTAGTTCTAACTAGTCCCGCATATGCAGGATCAGAAAGCAAAGAATTATTGAATGACCTCGTTCCATATTATTAAAATCAAAATGAATATCAATTAAGGAATGGTCCGATCTATAACCAGCTTTAATATCGCAGGTAATCAATTTCGAGTTAAGTTCGGCTGAAATTAAAAAGAAGTCTAATCTAGATTGCTTAAGAGAATCATGCTGTCTCCACGTATATCTGCGGAGGTCAGGATTATGAATTCTCCACACATCAACCAAATCCAAATCATGACATAATTGTAACACCCTGTTTCTAGACGAGGGGTTGTTAATGTGCCGATAATTCACACAGTCTAAGTTTACATCTAAAAACAAATTTCAATCCCCACATAAAATCATGTGGGTATTATCCGAATCACGAGTAAAATCCAAAACATGGTCATAAAAAAGCAGGCTCATCGTTGTTGGGACCATACAAATTGATGAGTGATATATAAAAATCAGCAATCTCAATATCAAGGGCATCTGTCTTCGATTTACGAACTTTATACTCAAAGCTATTGTTAAACAAAATTGCCACTCCTCTTGAGTTACTTCCATACGAACTGAAAAAGCAGTCTAGACCCCATTCGCTTCTGAAACGGGCCTCCATCTTGTCGGCGAAATGCAAATTCTTATCTTTCAAAAAATAAAACACATCTCTGCGTTTTTCATGATTGCGCAATCCTCTGCAATTCGTCGAAGCTATCGATAAGTTACTACCAGTGCTTGTCATTTAACGAAAAAAGGCCTGCCACCATGTTGGCACATACCTTGCCACTGAAATTTAAATGAAGAAAAGAAAGCAATGCAATGAATTTACCACATACTTGTTACAGAAAACGTTTACTTGGTTTTTTTTTATACAATCCCAGAAACATACCGTCAGAAACAACACCCACCCCAAACAAGCTAACCCATAGACCCTTAAACTCAAACAAGAAAAACCTTAACATCTCCTAATAACACCTTTGACTTGCAGTCTACTTGCAGAGATCATGCTTGTTTGTCTCCAAAGGGGCTCCAACTTAAAAAAAAGTATATGGTAGCGAAACGTAGACAAAACAAATACAAATTCCTACTACTAATAACCGATACCTTAGCAGCACAAGTAGCCAGTGTTCTTAGTTTAATTCGTAGGGAACGCCCTGTTCCCTGTTCGTAGAGAGCCTTGACCTCGTTCTTCCTCCTAGCTTTTTCTTGCCGGTCTTCGGCAGTCAAGTCATCAAGGATGTACAAGGCAGAGCCGTCCAATTCTCGATAGCAGTCGCGGAGAACCTTAACTTTATCTTGAAACGAAAGCATTTTCACTAAAATATGTGGTGGTTTGACGTTCTTGCCTTGACCGTCCCGATGAGCACACTCAATTCTTGGTAGCTCGCTCCAGCCAAACTCACATGCCAGGATATTCTCAGTCAAAGTTGTGCAATTCTCCCCTTGATGTCTATCCACGCCTACGCCTTTGAAGTTATTTTGACGGGAGAACCGCTCGTGCTTGTTGATTTCAGATGTTTGCTTGGCCACCTGGGTCGTCAGAGAATAAACCTCCAGTTTCAGGGCGCTCAACTATTTCTCCAAATCTGCTCTCGCCTTCTAAAGATTAGCAATTCGTTCACTATTAAATTCGATAGACTCAGCGAGCTTCAATTCAAGCTGCTTTTGGCCATTGACAATCTTGGGCCAATGTTGATCGGACAAACTCTTCCAAGTTCTTGGAGTCTTCCTCTTCTATTTGCCGTCCAAGTTCATCAGAGTCATCGCCCGGGGTATAAACCACGTCTGCAGGAGGAATTGTTGCCGTTCCCCCGTACCTCTTTCCCCCATGATATTTGGGAGGCATTACGCTAAATCCCTTGACTGGTTATCGGCAATAACAAATTCGGAGCCACGTGGAGACGTGTCTTACTGCTACGGTGTCATTGGTTGAAGTGTGATATTGATAATTTATTCATAGAGGTAAACTGGGATTTACTCCAAACTAACAATCCATACTGAAGATGGGGTAGAGCTATGGTATTATAAATGTAAGGAGCTCACTTATGAATAACTCATTAGGCCTTTATTTTTTTGCGAGCGGATTGGCTCGTGAGTCTGTCATGCGTTGGCTGTGGAAAGTTTCTACAAAGTTGCCAACGTTTACAGCCACAGGGCCACTGCCTGGGAAAATCTTCAAACCAAGTGTATTCCCCTGCGAAACCTGCCTCCCCAAGGTGAGTTGTCTATCTCCACAAAGATTGTAGATGTCGTTGAGCCTATTACTTTACCCAGACACTTTATTGCTGTATACATTTTGCTCAAATGTACAACAGAAATCCTTGTCTGCTTGCTCAAGCAAACACTTGCATAACGTCATGTACTGTACATACACAGTATACGTTGTATGAGGATAATACTGTATAAAACACCGAGGATAAAACATTGGATGAGACTGCGGTACTGGTACCCAGCTTGGTGGTTCTACACCACACAGGTCTTTGCGCGAAGCCTCGGCTAGTGTAAAAGCAGCCTCGCAGCGCGCGCTCGTTCTCTTGCCCCCGCTTCACAGTAAGTTGATAGAGTGAGACACACGTAGTTACGGATCGGTATACGTGCAGCGCGGCTGAGTGCAACCTTTGGCGCTGATTCCAGGGTTTGGGCGGCAGCTACTGAAGCCTACCAAGCGGGCTTGTTTATTATCGGAGAGAGTGGCCTCGGCGGTGAGTGAGCCATCTAGCCAGGAGCTTAGAATAAAGGCCAGTGGCCAATCTGGGGCACATTTATCTGATTTCTTATAAGTTGACGCCTCCCCAGGAGTCGCCTGTAAAGGCCGAGAAGAGAATAAACCAGTAGGAAGTTACAACAGTAAGTAAGCCTATGGTGAGTGTTGGTGTGAGTGTTATTTGCCCTGCTGCAGTGCCTAGGAGTATATTTCTCCCAAACGGAGTTGCGTCCCGGGTCTTCCTGATAAACCGCTCGTCGATAGGGCCTAATCCCAAGCGTATGTCTGGCGGCTGTAAAAGTCAGCCGTATGGTACAATTTTGGTGTCAGAAGTGGGATATGCATCGCAGGAGAGTCAGTGCTCTGTAGCCTACCTATTGGCGAAGTTAGGGGCAGCACCTACCTGGGCGTCATGGCAGTAAGCATGATCGACTTTGTCGGCGACTTTTCATCCTACGACTCGTCGAGTAATAAAGCCCAGAACAACAGTGATGAGTCGGCACATCAGAGAGCCGAGATTCAGCGGTTACAACTGCAGGTGAGAAAACTACTTGCCAAACTCAGTAGCTGCCAACAAGGTCAACAGACGTCGGCGACTACCTCATCGTGCAGAATTCCCCTAATTCGTCTTTTTAGACGATGTGATTGTCTTTGTCTTGTAGAGGAAGAGTTCAACAGGCTGGAGACAGTCTTCCAGCGCCTACGATCCGCAGGCCTGAAGTTAAAACCCCGCAAATGTTACATATTTGTGCTATACCTTGGACACACTGTGTGAGGCGAGGGCATCGCCACAGACCCAGACAAGATTCGAGCCATCAGGGATTGGCCAATACCCGAGACAAAGAGGGAGGTGCAAAGCTTTCTTAGGCTTGCCTCTTATTATAGAAGATTTATTCGAGGTTTGCAGTCTCACCGAGAAGTCAAGGGAGTTCTCTGGAGTAGCACCTGTGAAGTCGCCTTCCAGGAGCTTAAGACGAGGCTGCAGCAGTCACCTACACCTGCCTACCCAGTGGCTGATGCTGACTACATATTGGATACTGATGCTAGTGCATCTGGTATTGGAGCTGTTCTTTCACAGATCATTGATGGGTAGGAGTGAGTCATCGCCTATGCGAGCAGGATGCTGATCAAGGCCGAGCGTAAGTATTGTGTTACGAGGCGTGAGCTCCTGGCGGTGGTAGCATTTTTGAAACAGTTTCTGCAGTACCTGTATGGGCGTAATGTCACAATTCGCACTGAACATGGGGATTTGCGATGGCTTGTGAACTTTAAGGATCCACAGGAGCAGATGGCAAGATGGCTGCAGTTGATCAGTGAATTTGATTTCACTGTGGTACACAGATCAGGGCGTGGTCACAGGAACGCAGACGGTCTGTCACGGAAACCCTGCACCCAGTACGGCCGGGAAGAGGAAGTGCTTATACGGTGGATAGCCCAACAGTGAGTGGGCAACACAAAGCGAGTTCATCAGCAGTGTCCCACTCGAGGGTAGTGACGGTACAGCCAACTTTGAACTTGGAAGAGTTACGAAAGGCTCAGTTGGGAGAAGATGTTCTATTTTGAGTCATAGGTGCTAAAGAGGACCCAAGTCGAAACGACCAGTCAGACGTCATCGGATTGTCACCTAAGGCAAGGGTGTACAAGACCCACTTGGACCAATTAGAAGTACGTGAGGGAGTTCTTCAAAGGAAGTGGGAGTCCGACGATGGACGTGAGATAAAGTGGCGCGCAGTATTACCTGCCAAATACCACGAACGAGTAGTAGACCAACTGCATGGGAATGTCTCAGGGGGACACCTTGGCGTTAAGAAAACGCTGGCCAGGGTTAAGCAAGGTTTTATTGGGCTGGGAAGGCAGCAGACGTGCGATCCATCCTCACAAGGTATGACGTCTGCGCCAGGCTAAAATCACCAACAAATCACCAACAAAGACTAGACGAGCTCCCCTACAACAGAGAGTAGTTGGTGCGCCTATGGAAAGGGCTGCATTTAATGTGACAGCCAGGGGAAACAGGTACATACTGGTGGTAGTCGACTATCTTAGCAAGTGGACCGAGGCCTACGCAATCCCCGACCAGACAGCAGAAACCGTAGCCGAGAAATTTGTGAGAGAGTTTGTCTGCCGATTTGGTGTCCCTGAGATCCTACACTTTGACCAAGTGCGCAGCTTTTAATCTCAGGTGTTCGCAGAAATGTGTCACCTTGTGGGCATCGACAAAACACGAACCCCACATATAATCCAAAGAGTGACGGCATGATTGAACGCTTCAATCGTACATTGGCCACGGTGGTCTCAATGATGATCGAACCTCATCGACGACGGCGGAACTGGGATGAGAAGATCCCCTTGGCCATGTTTGCCTATCGGGCATCGCCTCTGGAGTCTACAGGCGAATCGCACAACATGCTAATGCCTGGGCGGGATGTTCGCCTCCCAATTGACCATCGAACATCACAGTGACAGCCAACCAGATGAAGATGACATTGGCACCGATTTCGCACAACAATTGAGGAAACAAATGAGGCTTGCATATGATCGGGCGCGCCAGTGCCTGAAAAAAGGTGCAAGGAGACAAAAAACCACTACGACAGGAGATCAGCGAAAGATTAATTGGAAGTTTGGATTTGCTTGGCTCCACAACCCTGCAAAAAAGAAGGGCCTCTTGCCTAAATTACAGTGTCGTTGCGAGGGTCCTTACCTCATAGTACATCAACTCCCAGCTGCCATTTTCCTGATCCAGAGAAAAAAGAACGGGAAGATGAATGTCGTACATCGAGATCACCTAAAACCCTACACGGGCGAACCCCTGACTTCATGGGCTGCAGACAAAACAAGGAAAACAGGAACAAGCACCAAAGTCGCCGACAACTAGATGGTAGCACTCTCGAGCAAACAGAAGAAATCGAGAGTCAGACACCACAAACACAACCCCTGGGCCCGAATGCCAGTCCTTTCATCCCCACTGCCCCATTGCAACGAGCTCGCTCTGCCAATGAAACCCCGCCGATTTCTGGCGTAATGCAAAGAATGCAGACTAGGCGCGAGAACGCAGAGGGACCTGAAACCCCTTTTGCAGCTGTCTTACCGCGACGAAATCCCCCAGGCATCGCAGAATGCCCCAGAGAAACCTCTAGGTTTGAATGCGTGCGAGAGATCCAGAAGTAACTTAATAGTTACAACGGGAGTAGAGAATTTTAGCAGTTAGCAGTCAATGTAATTTTGTGTGTTCTTCACCTAGGGAGGACAGTGAAGCAACTATGGGAAGCGACGAGAAGGAATACCGTGGCACACCAGACGGGGCGAAAGTGAAGTGCCCTGCGTGTAGGATCCTGCTTCACAAGCGAAGCCTAGATAGGCATTTGCATACGAATTGCATTCGAATACGGACCCAGAGTGTACTACTGGTGCGGAAGATGTTCACATAAGAACAACAGGTGTGACAACTTACGGTCTTACTACCGAGACTGCCACCCGGAAAAGGTGAAGGAAGTCGACCAGATCTAGGGAGAAAAACACGAGGAGCGCAGCCGTCGTTGGAGAAATGACGAACGGAAAACTGTGAGAGGAGACAGATCGAAGTCACCCAGAGAGATCCACCAGAGGGCGGCGAGTAAATCACCTGAGAAGGCGTCCGAGGACAGAGGTGGTTCGAAGAGAAAGAGGGTGGGTGCTGCTGAGCAGGCGAAGAAGCTTCCTAAGAAGAATGATTATGCGGCTTGCACAGTGTCAAAGATGCCAGACGACTCACATACCTAGCACCAGCAATGCCGAGGGAATTTGAGTCGGATGGAACGGTCCAAGAGAATAAGACAAAGCGGCAGGAACACCTAACAAGGAAGCTTCCCCATCACCGGCGTTTCAGAAGCTTCCCCTTGACGCACCAGCGGTAGCGGCTGAGGTGGAAGTTTTGTCAAGTGGCCAACCAAGGGAGAGGTCACCCCAGATGGAAGCAGAAATCGATTTGTCGCCCATCTCAATGCTGTGGGATATGGAGGAGGCAGAAGACCCAGCTACGTACGAGACACCTGTCCAGGCGAAAGGAGGGAAGCCATTGAGCATGTTGGGGCAGGTGGAGCTCGAGCCATCGACACCTGAAGAAGACACAAGGATGTCTCCAGATAAGGAGCAAGGGAACCTGTTGCAGGAGCTTCGCATCCGTTATCTACTACCAGGACTGGTGGTGAAGGTTACTGAAGATGGAAAGACCACTATGTTCACAGGACCAGAACTTACCTTGAAGGAGCACCAGAGGCGCCAGTGTGATGTCGCCTTCCTGCATGTGCAGCCACCGTACGGATTAGAAATGCAGGCTGAGCAGCCCGTTCAAGTCTGCAGGCTGATACGAGATCAAGGTGACCGCATCACGGGAATTGGACAAGCAATGACTGGGAGCGAGTTGGAGGAGGCCATGATTGAAAAAGTCTCCAAAAACAATGAACAGATGTGTCTACCGGTATGGACTCCTCCTGACTAAGGATTAAACCGATCGTGTTTTCCATGTAGACCTAGAAATTGGTGTTAACTAAACTTAAGGCAGTTTAAAACGAAATACCCGTAAGTGTTTATTGTGTTTATGAGGCCCGTTGAGTATTTTCTTAAAGTTTTCTTTATAGTTCACAGAAGTTATGCAAGGACGGTATCTGCCTTGCACCTATACAGGTTATCTATTTACATTGTTATTTGACACTTGAAACAGAGTTTAGAAAACTTGTTTGAAGTTGCGTTTGACTTTCGATGTTAACATTGATGCTAAGAGTTATCTTTTGTTGAGCACCTTGAGAATTAGGAAAAGTTCGTTAAAGAAATAAAAATCCTTTGTTACCTGTATAGGCGAGAGAAGTCGTGTAACGCCGAGTTATTTAAGGGCAGTGTAAGTTTGTGTGGGTGTGTTTGTTAGTTACGCTACACAATGTTTCTTTTATTTTCGTATAAGTTTATTGGTCGAAGGGACTGACCAAACTTAAGGCGAGTCTGTGTAACGAAACATTGGATGAGACTGCGTACCAGTCTGCTACTGGTACCCGGCTTGGGTCTTTGTGAGCAGCCGCGGCTAGTATAAAAGCAGCGTCGCAGTTCGTGCTCGCTCTCTTGCCCCTGCTTCGCGGTAAGTTGATAGAGTGAGACGCACGTAGTGACGGATCGGCATGGTATTCGTGCAGCACGGCTGAGGGCAACCTTTGGCGCTATATTCCAGGGTTTGGGCGGCAGCTACTGAAGCCTACCAATCGGGCTTGTTCGTTATCAGAGAGAGTGGCCTCGGCGGTGAGTGAGCCATCTAGCCAGGAGCTTAGAATAACGGCTAGTGGCCAATCTGGGGCACATTTATCTGATTTCTTATAAGTTGACGCCTCCCTAGGAGTCGCCTGTAAAGGCCGAGAAGAGAATAAGCCCGTAGGAAGATACAACAGTAATTAACCCTCTGATGAATACTGTTGTGAGTGTTATCTGACCTGCTGCGGTGCCTGGGGGTATATTTCTCTCAAACAGAGTTGCGTCCTGGGTCTTCCCGATAACCGCTCGCCGGTAGGGCCTAATCCCATATGTCTTGCGGTTACGAGAGTCAGCCGTGCGATACAATACGGCCGTATGTGTACATGCATTAACTGTATACAGCTGACTTTCGACATTTCATCAATCCACACAATAAGTGCGTTGTAGTTTTGACAACGACGTGAACAAAAGCATTGTTCATTCATTTCATAGCCAGTTTTAGGAATTAATGAAATGAGTATTGTGTATAGATACTTTGAATAAAGGCCTTCTGAGGTAATCCGCAGACCGCTGACCGATTAGCTTCTGGTCATTGCTGTCAGTGTGTTTGACCGCTTTTTGTCTTCAAGTGCGTCAAAGTTGGTAGGGCCTTACTTGGCGAGTTCTTGTGATAAGAACTCGCCAAGTAAGCCCAAAGCCCAAAGATTACCAAATTGTAATCATTTGTAATTATTTCTAAGCTGCGTGCACATGATAATGGTTTTCATAGAAATACGCAGCAGTAATATACTGGTTTTATTGCCTTTTGTTGCATTTCCACGTTTTTTTTTTCCTGTATTTAAATGTGTCAATGGCACACTGCCAAGACAAATAAACAAGTGAAGCAGCTTAACTGGAGTAATTGTCATATCATCATTTAATTGAGGAGTTCCCTGCAGAGGTACATCACCTCACCCCTTCTGGGACTTTTCCAGTAGGACCACTTGGTTCTGACAACAGCCCGTCAACCAACCCCCATCATTACATAAATACAAAGTAGTACTTTTGTTGGCGATATGTATTTCAACTTGCACAAAATCCCTAGTATACGTGAAAGTGACATATGGATCTGCTGGTAGTACAGGTTCAAGTTAAGACCTTTATCAATAATAACACTGAGAAATTTGAAGGAACTTACTTGACTTATTTTTGAATTATTAATTCATATACATTGATAATAATATTCCTATCGGTATTGGAGAAGAGCATATAACACTTCTCTTTTTCATTGATAAAAAGCCTATTACACTTGAACCAATACGACGTAATTCTTTGTTTATAGTACTGACAACTTCCTTTAAAGGATTATGACTTTATAAAATATAAGTATCATCTGCACATAAAATAAAGGATACCAAACTTGAAGAATTACATATGTCGTTGATATAAATGAAAAAAGAATAGGGCGTAGGAATGATCCTTGTGGGACACCACATCTGATAGGTTTAAGAGTTGATGAGCAATGTTTCCATTTAACAAATTGTTTTCGGTCAGAAATATAGTTTCTAAAGCAATCCAAAGCCACTCCTTTTATGCCATATCTGTTCAGTTTAAAAAGCACAATATTATGATCAATTGTATCGAATGCTTTGGACAGGTCCAGAAACAATGCAGTAGTATGAGAAGATTTGTAAGAAAGAGCTAATTTTATCAACAAGGTCAACTAGAACCATTTTGGTCGAGTACTTTAAACTAAATCCATACTGTGACTTGTTAAGATATTATACTTATTTTGAAATGAATCCACCGATTTACTACCAGACGTTGTAGGACTTTGGAAAGACACGGTAGAATAGAAATAAAACGTTCATTGAATATAAGCTGTGGGTCACCAGTTTAAAATACATACAGGAATTACTTTAGCAACCTTGAAGTCATTTGGCATGATTCCTCAATAGACTCAAAATAATTTGAGACGCTACATAAATCTGGTCTGATAATATACGACAAGGATTCTTTTACATATAGCAAAAAAACCTCCACCGGTCTGTCCTTGTCAATTCTTGTACTCATATGAGTATCCTGGGATACATGGCATTAAATCAGGGCTAGGTTTAAGCCACGTTTCCATTAAACCAATGATATTAAATTCGTGTTCAGCTCTTCCAAACATAACATTAGTTCGCTAAAAGAAATTCGAATTCTTCTGATATTGTTGTGGAATATAGAAAATGGATTTATTTCCATTTTATAAATTTTTATTTTTAACTGCCTTCCAGAAAGGTATTTGGTTCCACCTGTGTAATAAGAAAATCCTCTGGGATCCATTAGGTCTGGAGAATCAAGACGGTCATTGAAGCGAAAAGAGGCGTCATTCGCTGAATCAATGGTTGCTTTTATCGTCACTTAAAGGATCACTTTCACTCCCTCTATGTGCCACTGTCGAAGTTGATTAGTGACATGGCAGACTGACTGAGAACAAAGGTTTCGAAGTTAAGAGGAACACTTAGTGTGGCTAACATACCTGTATCGCACACCATGAAAAATGGCGTCTGCATGCCATGACTGACAAGCCATTGGCAGAGCAGCCTTTATTTGAATAATTTGAAGTATGACATCGTACTGACATAATACAGTAAGCATATTTTTGTTTTAAGTTTTAAATTTTGCAGAAAATGGAAGTCATAAAGACGATTATTGACTTCATGTAATGATGACATCATCAGGAGACAAGTCACCTGACATGAAAGGTGCACTCCTTAAAGCCATATATCTCCTAAAGTACAAGTCCCATTTGGGAACCTTGCAGATATCCTGTAGGATACAGAAAGCCCCTGTGGCAAAGATGTGCCGCCAAGCATTACGTTATGATGGCCCCATTGTGTTATTTTGAATGTTCATTTTGCTACATTCATTTTGTACGCACATTTCAAGGGGCATTTTGGTTACTTGGCAGTGATGTATTCTCATCAAAGTTACACCATAAGAAAACCTAAAGGCAATGTTTACTCCGTTATACAGACGTCATGATGACTTCTTCTTTTGTTTTATCATTAAATTTTGAATATTCTATTTTCCCCATTGTATTTGTACAGTTTTAAAAGACTTTTTCGGGCAATTCACAATCTTGGATCCAGCT
Source organism: Acanthaster planci (assembly GCF_001949145.1). The sequence goes on along the minus strand of NW_019091745.1, from coordinate 49,436 downwards.
CACAGTTACACTATAGAAGGAACTTAATGAAGAAACCGGTCATCAAATACTGATGTCATGATGACGCCATAAGGTGTCCAACAACAATCAGTTAAAAATGGTTAAATTGAATCTTTAAAAATTCATATCAAATCAATCGTGACTTCCCCTGATTTTGTGTTTGCAGTAACGTGGTTGTAAAATTGAAATATTAATTTCATCTCGTGTGCGTAAAGTCACATGACCCGTGGTTCTGGTCGAAACCGGAAGTGGCTTATCATTCAAATTTTGGTGATTCTTTTGTGAACTTGCTTTCAAAGGCGTTAGTCTCTTGCGTGGCCATATAGTAGTCTTCTAAACATCTACCTCTTCGTGCGATCCCTTTTCAAGCTCTTTACATAAAGTGACAGGTTAAATTTCGGCCTTCGTTTAAAGAAATTATGCTTAGTTAAACAACTATGTGTCGAACCTATTAAGTCCTCCAGTGATATAGTGAAAATATTTCAATTTTTTGACTCAAAACAAAACTGGAAAAATCCTCTGCACATTACAAACAGGCAGAGAGCTCTCGTTTCTTCCTTCTTCCTCTTCTGACCAAAAGTCAATTCAATTTGTACCCGTTTTTCTATCCAAGAAGTTGGTCCTTTAGCAATTTTGGATCTTCATCAAACTTACGTCAATGAACAACCCTTATGCATAAACGGTCCTAGAAGAATGACGTCACGATGACTTCATTAAGTGATTTATTATTGATTTTTTTCCAGTATTTATTTCAGCCCGTTGACCTTGTACACGTTTTCGAGGCACCATTTTGGTAACTTAGCGATGTTTGATTGTCATCAACGTTACACCAAGGACAGACCTTAAAATAACGATAGCACTAAAATCATTACATCATAATTACGTCATTAAGTGATATATAAGTAAATATTAAATATTTAAGTATAACGTTAATGTTGTAAAGATCCATATAAAATCAACCATGGCCTGCCCAACATTCTGTTTGCAGCAAGAGGCAGATTAAAATTTTTGTTTAATTCATCAAGTGTGGTCAAATCACGTGACCTTTCCTTCCTGTTGAAACCGGAAGTGGGCTTATTTTTGAAAAGTGGTAATAGGTATCAACTTCATTTCAACAGTGTTAGTAAGTGGGATATAGTATTCTTCAAAACATCTACTGATTACGTCACGTAACTGTCAAGCACCATCTAGCGACAGGTTAAAAAATTCCGCAAAATGGATTTTCAATAAACGTCCGTGACAAACTTTGTCCGAAGCGCCTGAAAATTGATGTAGATGATCATTTGCACTCAGTAAACATATTGGGGCCGATGACACCATCGTAGCAGAAGTTAAAAAGTCATTTTATTTTTCAATATTCGGTAAAAAGAAAAATCAACCGTAGCATATTTAAGCGTGAAATGTTCATCAGATGATATTGAAGTCAACTGCATGAAGTGCATAAAAGTTGTACTTCTACACATAGATGAAGCGGCGGCAACAAAAACTTTCAATATTTGCGAGCTCGAAAATCCTATTCGCATATACTGTGCATTGGCTACTGTGTTTGCGGACGCACAATATCGCCTGTAACACAGGCAGCGCACAGTGCAAAGGGCATATACTCAGGAGTTGGAAAATTGCCAACTACATGGAGCTGCGAGCAAATCACATTGTATGGAACACCAAAAGAAAAAAAATTTGCAATCTTTGCAATCTACACTCTTTCAGCAATAACAATGTTTTGTATTGTACAAGTCTGATTGGGTTGAAACCTTGCAGAAAGTTAGGAAGGGAATGTTTCTAAACATAAATTAATCTGATGTGATGACAAAGTCATCAGCAGACATGTCACGTGATATTTAAGGTGCATCCTTTAAAAGTGCTATATCTCCTGAAGTGCATGTCTGATCGGGTTGAAACTTGGCAGGTATTTAGAAAGCGAATTGTTATAAATGAAACTTGGCGATAAGTAATGATGACGTCATCAGATGATTATGTCAAGTGACATTAAAGATTCACTCTTCAAAGCACTATATCTCGTGAAGTACATGTCTAATTGGCTTCAAACTTTACAAACTTTACAGATATCTTAGAAGGGGAGTACTCAAGACGAGTATTGACCTGGTGTGATGATGACGTCATCATGTGACAAATCACGTGACATTAAAGGTGCACTTTTCAAAGCACTCTATCTCGTGAAGCACATGTTCCATGGGTTGAACCCTCGCAGATATCTTGAATACGAAGTGATTTACACGCATGTTGCCCTCACGTTATGATGACGTCATTACGGGACAAGTCACGTGACATTAAAGCTGCAGTTTTCAAAGAATATCTCCTGACGCACACGTCTTTTGGGCTTAAAATATGTCTATGTAAGTGTATGAATACGAATATTCTCAAGCATTTTGTGCCATGCCAAGGCACTTTTCTTTACAACCACAAAAATGCGAAAAAGCCCCGTGTTCTGCCCTTGTGACAGACACAGTTCCTGTAGTTTCTTCTTCTTCTGACCAAAACCCCCTTCAATTTGCGCACGTTTCTTCTACCATCGAATTTGGTCGTTTTGCAACTTTGGATGTCACCAAACTTGTACCAATAAATTAATGATTTTTCGATATTTATTTCCGCCCACTGACTTTGTACACGTTTTCGAGAGACCATTTTGGTAACTTGCCAATCTTCGATCGTCATCAACGTTACACCAAGCAGAAACCTTAAAGCAAAGATGCTACTAAAAAAAACTACGTCACGATGACGTCATCAAGTGATTTATTATTACATTCTGAATATTTTCCATATTAAGTTAAATTTGAAATAATCTAAATAACGTCAACCGTGCCCTCCCGCAAAATTCTGTTTGCGGTAAGTGCCAGCATAAAATTTGGTCTTCAATTCGTCTTGTGTGGGTGAAATCATGTGAACCTTCCTTCTGGTCGAAACCTGAAATTGGCTTATTGTTTAAAAGTGGTAATAGGTGTTAACTTGCTTTTAACGGTGAGTAGTCGATGGGGATAAAGAATTCTTCAAATCATCTTTTGATGACGTCACGTAACTGTCGACGGCCCTCTAGCGACAGGTTGAAATTCTGAAAAATGAATTTTGAATAGATGTCAATGGCGAAGGTTTTCGAATTGCCTGAAAATTTATTTGGACAATATGGGGCTGATGGTGTCATCAAACCGGAAGTTACAATAAAAAGTCCTTTCATTCTTCAAATTTCGGGGGAAAAATTCAACCGTAAAAGATTTAAGAGTGAATTGCCCATTAGATGATAGCTGGATGAAGTGCCTAACTGATGTACTTCTGCATACGGAGGAAGCACTGAACGACAACCCCCCTTTACAATATTTGCCAAAACTATACAAAAAAGGGCCTGGTCAGCCATCCCAGCGAAGTCATGCTCCGGGTGATCCTCAACCTACTGAAACCGATTGCTGAGGAACTGTTATCTGAAGAACAAGCAGGTTTTAGACCATTCCGAATCACAGGGGAGCAGATATTCAACTGCAGATTCCTAATAAAAAAATCTTTGACTTCAGCGTGACCTCTTCCTCAATTTAATTGATTTTAAGAAAGTGTTGGACTGGGTGTTTTAAGACGGTCTCTGGCACGTCTTCAGAAGCTTCAACATCGAGAGGGGGCTCGTCCAAACCATCCATGCCCTCTAACGAACACAGGCCAACAGCGCTGTTCTTCTTAACAACCAGGTGGGAGAAATTTTCTGAACATCGGTAGGTGTCAGGCAGAATTTTTCCTGCCTCCATTCTCTTTATTTTGTTTCTTGAGAGAATAATGCAAGAACACTCCAAGACCACCATACATCCAACTCCATCGGTGGCAGACTAGTCTGCAGACGACATTGATCTCATGGGAGGCACCAACAGCGAGGTGCAAGACCTTACAGGCAGACTAGTGGACAAATCCAACGCATATGGGATGGAAGTGAGCGCAGAGAAATCAAAGATCATGGTGAACAGTAGGAAAACTGTCAGAACAGCGAGACCCTTGAAGAAGTGACAGCCTTTAAATACTTGGGAGCCACCCTCACAAAGGACGACACATGCAAGGCAGAAATTCCTACTAGGATCGACTCAGCCACTGCAGCCATGGCCAGCATGAACGGGGCATGTAAAAGTAACATCAGCTTCCAAGCAAAATCCATGCTCTATAAGCCACTGGCTGTCTCCATTTTGCTGTATGAGGGCGAGACATACACACTGCTGGCAGACACAGAAATAAGGGTCCAGGCCATTGAAACCGAAAGCTGCTCCGCATTTCCTACAGAAAACACTAAACCAAAGACTATGTAAGAAACTTAGCACACTTGTGGGCCACCAAGAACCCCTACTGGCAACTGTCAGATGTCGAAAACTAGCTTGGTTTGGAGGGAGGGAGGGAGGGAGGGTTGAATCTTTCCAGATAACTAGAAAGAGGGGGGTTATAGACAAAAATTTACCCAGTAGTAAGTAGTCCTTAACTGTGGCTGAAAATTACTTCCAGAACTAAGGAGCAATCAGAGGAAATTTTCCTTTACAATCTAACTATAAGTAATATTTCAGATTTTTTTTCAGTTTAAATGCAAAACATGTGACATCAATTTAAAGGACTAGTATTTCTACATACGTGTTTCTAGCCTATCGACTTTGTACATGTTGTCAAGGAAACATTTTGGTAATTTAGCCATATTCAATTTTCATCAAAGTTACAGCCAACAAAAACCCTGATAAAAATTGCATCAATCATATGACGTCAGGATGACGTCATCAGGTGATTTTTGTTACTGATATTTTTAAAGGTGCACTCTTCAAAGCACTATATCTCCTGAAGTTGTTTGGGTTGAAACTTTGCAGACGACAGGAAAAGGAAGTGTTACAGACAAAAGTTGACGTAATGTGATGATAAAGTTATCAGCAGACAAGCAATTGGTGACAAGGCACTTTATATTAGACTATTAACATGTCAAATCATGGAAATGTAGTCAAAAGTGTTCAACCAAGGTTACACATTGAAAATAAACATAAGTTGCCATGATTAATTCGTTTAAGTTTGGCTTTCCTTCAGGTTAATGCATTTTCTATGGGTGGTCCTAAGCTTTTGCAAATGACTGTATTTTGCAGTGGTTTATCGAAACTACATAAAATACTACAAAATATCGCGTGATGTATGACTGTATGGGTCAAATTCTGTTTTGCCGAAGGAATCCATTGACTTTAACAACACGGATGATGATTCAAAGCAATGAGAATGTTAGAACTCGTAAACCAACATGAATGAGGATCCTAATTTGACATACTGTAGCGGTTGCTGGTGTACTTATAGCAACCCATAATGCGTCGAATCCTTGACACTAAACTGGACATAACTTTCACTTAAGGAAACAGCCAGCTAGTGACTTCTCCGTATATGTTCAATTATTTTTTGCCAGCTGTGGACAAGTAATTTGGATGTCTCCACAGACTTAAATATATGAACTGAAACAGAAGGATCTCTGTAATTTTTTTTTTAAATAAAGCCCATCCCGCGGCAAAAATTAGAGACGGTTTACACTGTCACATTTACTAGGTGGTCCGCTATATCAAGACACAAGGTAAAACTTCTTTTTAGGTATACGGTAAAATTCCCTACACGACAGGGTTTCATGGGAGGTGGAAGTCGTCTCACACTTGTATAACTTACAGTTTTGGTTGGGTTCAAAGCCGAATAGTCTATGTACCGTTGGATTGAGCGCTACGTTGGATAACATTAAAACGTCTTATGGTTTACGGGTGACAACTCCTTGGCTGATGTGGAAATTATTGATATCAGTTTCGCACAAATCATACTTTGAAATGTAAGGGGACATGGCGCAGATGCCTTGGCGGAAGCTCTTGGTAAATCTAACCGGAGCTTTGCAAACTATGGAAATACTTGCAGAAATCTATTACCAAACATCGCTTCATGACAGCGAAATTAAGCAGTGTGATTACATCTGTGCAGGCCATTTCGTAAACATTGTGATAAATAAACCGGACGTGTCAAAAGGTCAAGGACAGACTAATTTGACATGAAGCTGCATTTAAAAAGACACAAGCTTCACGATCGATTTAATTGTGAGGATATTTAGCTCACATCCTTTCTAAAATAGTCATCCTATAAGCTGATATGTGCATGTTTCTCTAGTTTGTTAGATCTTAAAACATTCAATTTTTAGATGTGGCAAACTGCCAATACAGTAACGAGTGAAATTTAAATACAAACAAAACAGGTTTTGACAAAGAAACTTTGTAAGCCTAGAGTGTCCAAAATGGATAGATTGTTTTAAAAAATCAGGAAACCAGAATTCATTAGAAATGACTCGTACTATAGCACGATTCTAGTGCCAAACAATTCAAAAGATCAAGACATGTGGCATTTTACTCCTTTCCATTATCTCTAATTTTTCCCGGTAAAAAAGCACCGTATGACTCAATCCTGCATACACATGAAATACATGGGTAGGGCCTAACTGGTAAGGTAGAGCGACTGTTTGAACATCAAAAGAGTGCTTCCCTTACTTCGGAAACGATAAGACATACCGTACAGGTAGACGTTGGAGCCGCTAAATTACTAAGTCAATTCTGGTTCTGACCACTGTGGCGCAGCTGGGGGGGGGGAGTTGATCATAGGACTCTATGGCTTCACGTTCCAACCACCTGTATGCTTCGTCTTCGCTTATAAGGGTAGTCCACACTGAAAACCTTATTAAGTCAATCAGGGTGAAAAGTAATTAGTCAGTTGACGAGTTTGTTGAAGGAAATAACGAATTAAATTTGATATATTACGATTCGATAAAGTTGCTTGACGGATTAAGATCAGTGAAGGGCTACTTCCAATGATGAACTTACTAATCGTCAATTCACAAATAGCCATCGTCATGTAAAGAGAAAATGACGAAGGAATTTTACAAGACAAATTCTTTTACGAATTATTAAAAAATTACTTTTACCAAACGAAATCTGCATAAGCTTTTAGCTTCACAAAGTTTAGTCGCCAGTTTCCTGCTTTCGCCCTGCTGAAAAGCGTGCGCGACTTAAATGGGCGGCAATTTGAATTCAGCCTGCCACATTCGCGCATGGTTGTACCGGTGTTCATTTTCTTCATAAGATTTTCAAAAAAGGTGACCATCAACATTGTTACTTGAAATTTAAACTAATTAGTAAAGCCTTAAGATTTGTACACAGTATAGGTCACACTTTCATTTGATTTGAGCGTGGCCTGTCGCAAAGGGCCTAACGTCCAACGTAAGAAAAATGAATGTTGGCCTCATTCTGGCGAAGGTGACTTAAATTAATAGTCATGTCTGAATCATAAGTTGGAGTATTAATACTACATGTAAGAGCATGGACTAATGTGAATATGGTATTTCTATTTGGTTTTGAAAAAGTATTGTATAATTTGGGTGTGTTCTACAATACACTTTACCATGACTAATAATAATTAGGCAAAATTACCGATAAATTTCAAACTATTAACCAGTCCAATAAGACAGCGTGCATGACTTTTTTTTGGCCAATTGACTGAATAAAATTTTCAATTCATAAGCTAATTTTAGTCTAAACTTCAAAAGAGGTGACGATATCTTGGCTCCGGAAATTAATTTAATGGTAGCGACGGTGGAAGGAGAGTTGTTGTAAAGAGGATAAGGTACCATAGGTTGATCTTCATATTACAGATATTTTATTGAAATTAAAATACATTCATAAGTTCCAAATTGAATGAAGTATTTGGCTAAAAACACATATTTGATGCCACACACGCTTCTTAACATGACAAATAATTGATGATTAAACATTTGAAAACATGTTCGGACATTATAACATGGATGTTGCTAAATCGCAAGCATATTATGTTCTGCTGACATACTCTGGGGAAATGTTCAATACACAGGGTGTCCTCCTAAAAGTATGCTGAGATCAACATTATTGTAATTGCAAAACTACTTCCTATATGGGAAAGAGAAATATATCTCTAGAAAGGGCAGAATGCCCTCTTTGCGCATTGGTATACAGCTTGTGATGTGATTGACACAATGGACAAACTAGACCGATGTTAAGGGTACTGACATTGGCACTGTGACAAGTTGGTTATTTTGATTAACAAGAGTCAACATGTGGGATGAAGGCCAAATGCTTTTACCTTTTCAACACATAAATAGTCATCCTATCTGTAATGTGCTTACTGGATGCAGCAAAAGCATTGAACACTGTAGGCAACTTTCACCTCATCAGCAAACATGGTCCAGTTAACAACCGAGCAGAGAGCATTTGTTGTCCAGACGTACCATGAAACGAAAAGTTATTTTGTCATTCAAAATGCCTTCAGGATGTAACAGGGATGAGCAGTTTCTTAGTTCTTTATCATTGGAGATAAGACAGGTTTTGGGATGAATGGAGCAGTTAACTTCCATATCGAGCATATTTACGTGGAACGTCGTAATCCATGCAGCTGTGTCCTGTGAGCGAAACATGAGCACGGGGAGATTGAATGCCTGGGTTGGATTGTGTGGTAATGGATTATTATTAGGACCATTTTCCTTCCCAAGAAATTTAAATGAACAAGCCTTTTTGACTCTGATTAATGAATCTGTGGTGCCAGCAATGGAAAATCTTCCTGAGGCAACGATATGGAACTTTCAAGAAGATGTGGTGGGATCACAGACTTGTTGCTGTGAGGCAACGTCGGGCAGAACTCTTTTGGAACAGAATAACTTCTGATTACAACGAAGATGAATGGCTGCAACGTTCGGATTACCTGCAGAACATAATATTCAACACACCCCAGCCAGTATTTAGAAGTTACGTGCATGAATAATGGAAGAATTCAATCATCTCCATCAAGAAAATGAAATGATCAGAAGAGCGGTTAGGGACATGTTACGAAGATGCCAGATGTGCATTGACAGGAAAGACAGCCTTGGGCTGTGCACATTAAGAAGAGAAAACAATGTTGTTTGTTTTTAAAGCAAAGGCATTTGGCATTCTGAGCACCTGCATGGGTAAGCCTTATTAATCAAATATCCAAACTTGTCACAGTGCCGATTTTAGTACCCTTAACATCGATCTAGTTTGTTCACTCTTCTGTGTCAAGAACATCACAAGCTGTATACCATTGCAAAGAGGACATATTTCTCTTCCCCCAAATATAAAGCAGTTTGGCCATTACAGTAATTTTTATCTCGGTAAACTCCCTCTTCTCAGAGTTAAAGCGTTCCAAGCTTGTAGGTGCACAAGGGGCATAAGACCACCTCGTTTGTCTGGTTCCCAGATGTAAAGGTTATTTTGGGTTGATATTTTGCCCAATGTTGGTGCAAATATCAACTTCCCAACCTTCAGCAAATTCTTCCCAATCGTTGGTCAATGTTAAACCAACATTGATGAAGATTAACCAACAGTGCAGTAACTCTAACTAAGGTTGGGCTAATAAAAATGTCCAACAGTGTTTGACCAACCTTCTTTACAGTGTACAATACAGAAATGACGCCATCTGAAAAAGAGTGCAAAACTAAATGTATTTGGGCCTAGAGGGACTCCTTTGCTGTATAACTTAACCGTACCTCATCCAAAACATGCTGAATTTGCACAGTGTAGCAGCAGGATTTCAGTCGATCAAGTAAGTTTGGTAGCTTTTCTGACATCATATTATATTGAATAAAAAAGTTATTTTTATTTTGTCGACCCGTAGGTCTACAGTAACTCGCGCTGACCAGAAACCGAAGATTTTTTGGCCTTAACGGCAAGCGTTTTTATTGCACTAGTTGCCCGTGATCAGAGTTGGCTGTTTTCTCAAAAATGTTTGAATTCAACACCGCAGAGCTACACACAGGTTTCGAGCAAGTCATTTGCTTTTTTTTTCAGCCAAGCAATCTGAAACAGTTGCTTTAAGACCTATTGGTACGAGTTAATACGGAATAGTAACACTGCACCCACCTCTTTTTATAAATCCTCTCCAATTTGTGTATGTGGTGTGTTGACAGTGCACACCGAGGTTACATTTTTAATCAATTACAAATAACACCCAAGAAGAATTGTCTCATTTTGAAGTTTGTTCACAAGGATAGGCAGATAACAAAGTTCGCCCGAGATAAGGCGGTGCAGAACATTTACCTTGCAATTTCGCAACGGACTTCAGTATGTCTTAGTTTGCACAGTGGTGCGTTGCACTTCTATACTAACTGAACCGATTTGGCGGGAAATAGGTTGGGAGAACTGCCTTTCAGTTCCGTTATGTAGAGACCTTCAATGTGCGGTATTGCTGACTGGTTCAATGGTCCAGCTCAAAAGCTGAATGCAAAATAATGGAGAGGGTAAGCTGCTGAGATCAGAGTTTTAGTGTACTCCAGTGTGCACGACGCAGGACTATGCACAGTTTGCTAAACATAAACAAAGGGTCAGTTTTGAGGCAACCACCTTTGGTTTCTGTTTTTATGAACGTGAATGAAGTCGATTTTATAACGAGGAAATGAGCATCCACGGCAAACTATATATACATAACAGCTGCAATGAAAAATTGTATTCTGGACATTAGAAATTGGATGCTGCAAGACAGGCAAATGATCAACGACATTAAGAGTGAATTTCTGATTATTTGAACGGCAACAGTTGCAGAAAATGAACATTTCCAATGTCACGGTGGACAATTCCGTAATCCCTCCATCCACGTGTGTCAGGAATTTGGGATCATCATGGTTTCACTCAGAAATGACAATGGACACCCACATCACTAAGGCTTGTAGTGTAGCATTTTTCCATCTTCACAATCTTAGGCGCATCAGTAAATTCCTCTCTCCCGATTTGCTTTCATTGTTAATTCACGCATTTGTGACCAGCTGTCTGGACTATTGTAATAGTCTTTTGTAAGGTTTGTCAGCAGCACAGACAATGAGGTTACAGCGAGTCCAGAATGCTGCAGCTAGATTTCTTACGGATACACCCATGTTTCAACACATAACACCAATACTGTATCATCTTCACTGGTTACCTGTTTTGTACAGAATGAACTTCAAAATCATCCATGGTCTTGTTCCTGGATACTTAATGAATCTTGTCATCATTAAGAAGGAGTCCAGATATCATGTCAGGTCAGCAAGCAACGGTCCTTTGCTAAGTTACCCTAACGGTAAAATGCTACCCACACTTGGTGACGGCATTTGCAACGGCTGCTCCAAAATTATGGAATGCCTTACCATGGCACATACAGTGCGAGCAGAGCCTTGCCATTTTCAGTTGTAAAGTAAAAACTTTCCTTTTTAATATTGCATTTGCACAGTGATATTGCACTGCAAGATTCTTGATTTTATTACTTTTATCTAGTAGGGTTATTATGATTTTTAATTTTAACGTAGGTTTAGCTGCGATTCGTTATTTTAGTGTCACCGCGTCTGATATAACTACTTTTCTTTTATAGTAGGTTGGGTTAGAATCGTCTGTCCCCGGGAAAGATCGAGACATCACCGATGCCAGCAGGGTTAGGTTCTCCCCGTTGGCGGGACACAGGTATCCCCATACTGTGGTTTGGGTACTAGCACGGTGACATTCATTTATCCATTCATTTATGCTTCCATTTCTTAAATCAGTTATTTTTTACGTTAACTTGTACTGCGCCGTTGATTATTTTTATGGAAACGGTGCATTATAAATTTTTAATTATTATTATTATTACTATGATTTTTTAACTCCTTTCTGATGAAAAACAAAAACATGATTCTAATTTTTAGGGAAACTGCAAATAAAAGATTTCACTTGCCACTGACCAGAAATTCATTTCCTTTAAGATAAATTTTGCATCAAGGCTTTGGATATGGAAAACTTTACCTATGAACTGTACAAATAAAAGAAGAGACGATTTTACTATGGTGCAGAAACAGTTCTTCGATGTGTTGGAGAGAAAGAATATGCCTACCCCTTCCTCCCCCTCAAATCCATGTAAACCAAAAAAAAATTCACATAATAGACATCAGAGTAACGGTTCCAGTACTTTCCCCTTCAGTATTCACAAATTTTTATTTATCTTCCTGGAGAAGCGACTGCAATACCAAAGGGTTTCAATTGAAACCATATACAATGTGCTGTGTCAGTTGAAAATATCTGACCTCATCTCTTTTGGAAAAATAATCTGCGGTACTCAGTGAAATGAAGGGAAAACTGCATATCAATATTGAAACATGTACCAGAGTTTTGCTCACTTTGAAAGTGATAGATTTGTGGGGATTGTGGATATCGGTCATGACTAAGGTCTCTCGGTCGATGAATACAAAAGCTGCCCTAGTTTATATGGGTGTACTCTCGTAATTCGATTAAGAAATTGGTCACTGTTGTCGAATTCAGTTGAAAGTCTGAAAGCGAACTATGGTCTTAGTTTAGATTAGAATCCTTCAGGCTGTGGAAGTGGAAGCAAAATGTAAGGGTCAACATGCATCCAACAAATACTGAGTAAGATATGGGACAACAAATTCTTGCTGCGGGTGTAGACTTATGCTGTCATGTCAGCTTCCATTAAACTCATTTTGAAGCCCAAAAGTATCAGATTACTTTTAAAGGAACGTTTTCCTGCAGGAAAGATAACAACAACCTGATTATTTATCAAGTATTAAAAACAACCCTCTTTTGAAAATATTCTATGTTTTAAAGTAATTTACGTAAGCTTGCGGTTCGAACGACAACTGAAAGCTATCCCTATGTTCACTGTAGGTTAAGTTGGTTTTTAAGAGTAAGCACGATCACTGACTTCTGGATGGATATGGGGACATGCAACTTCTGTTTTTTTCTTGAAGATGAAATGAACATTAAAAATTTTAAAACATCTAATGAGTGTTTCACTTAGATTGGCACCTACCTACGTTTTATCAACGTCTTCAGATAATAGTAAGCACGGCAGGGGCCAACGACCAACTGCACAATGGTTGAACCCGCTGATTCAAAAGCAACAGAATAAAATGGTGAGTTTGCAAGCACCGTGGATGGAGACCGAATGCGGTTCAGTAACTTCATCCATGTACGTTTTTAATAAGTTATTCCTCCGTCACACTGTGCAGGTGGCAAGCGGGCAGGATGTCTTCTGGGGCAACCGCTCCTTCATCATGGTGGACACATGCTTGAACGTGCTGCTACCGTGACAACGCATAAGCCCGCTTTTACTATTCAGAGGTACACAGACTGTCTAGATTTGTAGACGGCGAAGCTGAGGGCACTTGTTTGTCATACGAAGACCATACATTGTTAGGCTCAACCCAGACCTTCGGAACTAAAAGGCGTCATTATGTATGCCTACTGGAAAAAACATCGTTACAAATTTACGGAGACTGTCGGTCGCTTATTTGTCTCTTGGTAAGTAATATCATGGTGTGGACAATCAGCTCGACTTGTGTTCATGAACTATTGTGTGTTACAACATTAAAAACAAGCCTTACCTTCTTCATGAAAAGCGATAAGGAAGCCTTTAACGATACATTTCAGAGGGCGCTATTTTGTCACACACAGCACCATTTGTCAAAGGAGAATAAGAAATATTTTTTTAAATTTCTTCCTTCACAGTTACCCCCTAAGTTTTGAAGAAATATTGACCAGAAAAAGGGCTAACATACTCTAAGAAAATGTGGAGAAGTGTACAATATACTGTTTGCCCTTTTACTGCCACAGATTTTACTGTCACAAATTAAGTCGGAAGCTATTGCAAGAAAGCTCTTATGCGTTAATTCAATCAAATCATAAAAATCCTATTCCATATGTCTCCTTAATTAACCAAATTTTTGTTACATTTATATTATAACGCTGATGTTTGTTCACTCATCTGTGTCAATAACACCATAGCTGTATACCATTGAAAAGAGGCCATTCTGCCTTTTTTAGAGATATTTTTCTCTGTCCCATAATAATATAAAGTAGATTTGCCATTACAGTAATTTTTATCTCGGTATACTTTTAATGTGGACACCCTGTATAAAACAAAACGGCACACGTTCATGTCACGCATGTATTTTGTTTTCACTCAAGGTCCATTTGGAATCAAAACAATGAATATTGTTATTTTGTTATATCTATTTGCATTCTGGGTCTTAGAGCTAAACGCTTTCTAAGTAAATAAATCCCGTGTTTACTAAGTGCGGCTAGTCAAACCATCGATCCAATTCTAACTTGGAGCTTTGAGCACTTAATAATCAATTCTTTGGGCCTCAAAAAGTCCGTAGAGTTACAATTTTGCAAATAGAATTCCTATTGAACGAAGAATTTGCCATGGCATCAAAACAACAAACGCTGCAGTGTATATTTAGTCGTGTGAATTTTCAGTTTCATGAAAACATTGCGCCCAGGCCAACGTTCAACGAATTGTCGTTGGTACGTGGAAATTCAAAACCGTCCTAGAAATGGAATAATTTTATAAGCCCACATCGAAAATAATATTCACTACTCAAGGCACAAACTGGTATCTCAATACATTGCATAATTATTCAAATTTATTTACTGAATTATTCAATATCAATTTAATCATTCAGAATCGGTCGTCTACACGACGTAGATCATGGAAGAGCAATTTGTTTCAAGTGTATCCCAATTTAAAAGACGATGTTTGTACAGTTTGCATCAATTAAAAAAGTATTTCTTTGTCCAGAAAACTATATCATGACACTTTTTAATTGTATGATGGACAGTAGCGTAATTATACTTGGACTCTTTAATGTATGAAACTGAGACACAATCTTTTTCACAATCGTATATTGCCACAGCTTTTAATCATTTTTTGAAACTTATTTGCCAGATACTCGATTTATTTTGGCAAGCTGGCATCAGAAATATGGGCAAACAGGCCCAAAATACATCAACCACACAATCAATGGACGCCCAGGTTTCAAGTACATCAATTTCCATTTGACACCCAGACCAATCATTAACTCAATGAACACCTAGGTCCGATGTACGTCCTATTAAATTTCGGCACCCAGGCTGATCATTATCTCAGTGGAAATCCAGGTCTTATATAGGCCTACATGTACACCAGTTTCCATTTGGCACCTAGGCCAATCATTAACTCAGCGGGCACCCAGAGATAGGGTGGTTGCGGGCAAATCGAACCAGCTTCCACAATTTGCTCTGACATAATAACCCACGCAGTGTGCATTCCCCCTAAACTGGCATTGTATACAATTAGTGCCTTGACCCTTCGCTTGATTGGTCAAAACACTTGGCTGTGATTGGCTAACACTCGTGACTGTGATTGGTTAAAAGTTTTACGGGTAATTCGTCTAATCCATGAATAATTATAGTGCTAAAATCCCCTACAGAATCCCAACTTCCCAACCCTTAACTTTTTAAAGAGTAAAAAACCAAAAGGCCATTATTTTTTGTCCCGATTTTTTTGGCTTTTTCGCAATGCAAATATGCGAACAATTATGACATCTACTTGAACACTGAATATAACCATCCAGGACAGTTTACATTGTAAAATAAAGTACTTTTAATCACACAAAGCATGTGAACTAATTTTGGGCCAAGTATAAGCTATTCTGTCAAAATATATACATTGTGACAGAATCTCTTATTTTATCCACAGATACATACCAAAACTCGATCCCCCATTTTTCGCATCACACCTACGTTAGCTGATCAATTCATTTTGAGCAATAAATGGGGTTTCGGACGCCTTGCCACATGTACTTTCAATCTCACATGTGTAAAGCTCCATTCCATTTTAATATTTAAATTTTCAACCCTGGAAGAATGTTCGTATTTTAGCCGATTGACGTGTGTAATTGCGTCCTTATACGAAGTGTCAGACTGGCTGAGATATCAAGGGGGTCAACCCCCTGCTCTGACAAACAAAAACTAATAGTAGATCGATCTTTCAAATCAATAATTTATTTGATACTGATGAAATCCTACTACGTGTAAAAAGGTAAGGGCATCAGTAACAATGCAATGCATGAGTCCGCCTGTCAACAACAATTGGACATATATGCTGACAGGTCTGACCACCACGTAAATAGTCATGGATCACCCTGCACTACATCGGCTACAAAGAGTCAACGTTATGACAACCACATGGAACTTACAATCAAAATATAAATTCAACATCACACTTGGAACTACTCAAGTTTTGTGCCAGCAATAGTGAAAATATAACGCGACGTTGTTTTGTATGACTTACACAGGTATTTCAGCTTAGAATTAAAAGAGAAAGGGTCAGTATAGTAGGGAATCTGGGCATTAACTTCGCTCTCAGTTTTCGATACATCACATGGACGTATATCTAATGGGCCTCTTAATAATAATAATAATTAAAAATTCATAATGCGCCGTTTCCATAAAAATGATCAACGGCGCAGTACAAGTCAACATAAAAAATAACTTAATTAATTTAATTTAAGAAATTAAAGATAAGGGTAAATGAATAAATGAATGAATGTCACTGCGCTAGTACCCACACCACAGTATGGGGATACGTCTAGCCCCGCCAACAGGGAGAACCTAACCCTGCTGGCACCGGTGACGCCTCTAACCCTACCTACGATAAAAGTAAAGTAATAATACCATGCAGACACAGTGACATTAAAATAACGAGTCATAGCCTAGCTAAACCTGCGTTTTAAAAAATGATAATAACCCTACTAGTTAAAATTAAGAATAAGAATCATCGGCTTCAACCGGGTATGTCTACATGAAGTACAAAAATTGATTTTTTTCTAAATCAAAAATGTATGCAGGGGGGATTTTATGGCCGAATATGTGGCACGTGTAAATGGCATCACTGTTAGAAAGGCATCCTGGTTTTTATTTGATTTTTTTCTCTCTCTCTCAAAAGAAACTGACTGACCCTTTCTCATCCTGGATTGGTTTGGTACGCACTTTACCCTTTACGCATTTCATCGGAGTGATCTTAAATGACAAACTTCTGACAAAGAGAATCATTCGAGTGCCTCGAGAATAGTGAAATCACTCTACTTGGTACATTATCCTCCTGTAGGGATCAGAAAAAAATTAGTCCATTAACACTAAGTGCGAGTAGACTATGTGTAGCCTGTTTGACGAATCGCTTCACAATCCAACTAATTGGTCCTGCCAAAACATAAGGTTCTGCTATAATTCAAAAGCAAGAGAAACATGTTTTACCAGCCTCTGTTATCGGAGATAGGCCTTTCCAGTTCTTATCAACGCTGGAACTGTAACTTTTCTTCTTCATGATCTTCATCAGTCGACTTCGTCTTCTCGAATTTCAAGTGGTCCGTTTCATAATAGATTAACAGTTTAATCTACACATTTACGTACATTCTAATTACATATACGTGCTTCATTACTCTTTCAGTGTACATTATTATTGTTGAAATATCTGTTTTTTTTTGTGCTGGGCTTTTCAAAAATGACTCCCATCATTTACCTTTACCCATTATACAGGAGGCAACGCGATTACACAGTAACTGTACGTATAGCCCGACGCAAAATAAACAGAAATGCACAAAAATTCGCAATATGCAATATAAACACCATTATTCGGGTTGTGAGCTAAGCAAAACACGGAAAATAAATGTATTATCCTATATAAAAATAACATGGATAAGGTGGAAAACAGAGACTAAATGTGAATAAGAGGCCTACTTCAGATCCGTGTATTTGACATAAGTTAGAGGCAGTAGACTGATCATACGGTCTTTTTTCACAAACAGTTATTATTGTTTTGTGGGAAATACGATCCCACTGGCAAACACCTGTCGTAAGTACCGGAAGGGTGTAATCTGTATTGCTTTGCTCTTTCCTATCTTCTGCAACGTGCATACAATTTACTAAATACTTAAATCCTGAAAGATATTTATCTTTGCACTTTGAAAACGTTTAACTTCTCAATAAAGTTCACATTTATCTACTCCAAAACCAGATTTTCCTTGTTTTTAAAATGTTTTTTAAATATACATTCAACGGAAAGGTCAGTGGTGAGTGACCCCAAGGGCTAAACTGCAAGATCGGCACAGGGTAGCCGCGTGCGGTTCGTAGTGCGTGTGACACTAACATGCGGTCGAGGTACACAAATGGGAAGCATCTTCAGCGTGCCGCGCGCCATTGCTGACTTGTAAAAAAGATTGTCGAAGCTGAGGGAGGATCCTTCGGCGGCCATTCAAAGCAAGAGTCTCTTGTCATGGCGGGAAATACCAAACATGCTATGCAAACAGTTCGGATGGCCTCATTTTATGTCACGCTTCAATCAAGAAACATCAACCTTGAACTTTTGCATTAATAGTTTTATTACATTTTTATTCTTTGCTCTTATATGACTATTCAACGGCTGTTGGTGTGTTGGTGAATAGTGTCATTGGGTATCACTATATCTGAGTTTTGGTCTTGGGTATCACAACCACTGTTGATATGTTGGTGGTTATGGGTACCGCCTATAGTAATCTTCGTTGAGATTGCTTGACTTCTAAATCCCGCTTGCCCTAAATCTGTGGTATTTGAACGCCGGATGAAGAGTTAAACGTTGATTAAAATCGAAGCTGTGGCGAGAGACACACACAAACAAAATAAAACTGCCTTTTTGTGTTCCTATCTTTCAGGAGTTTGAGTACAGAAAACAAAACTGTTTTGTCCCCAATCTCGGAAAATCTATTTGTCGTGTAATTTCAAGCTACAATTGCAAGTATGCGTTTATTTTTTGGCTTTTTCGCAATTTTACTAAAAAGGTATTCTTTTTGTTCTGCTTTAATTTTGGCTTTTATCGAAAGTTTCTAAAAAGACCTTCTTTTTGATCCTCTTGTTTTGGCTTTTTCAGCATTCTTTTTTGCTCTGTTTTTGGCTTTTTCACAATTTGAAAAAATAGGCATTCTTTTTTTCTTTTTTCATCTTCTCCTTGTTCTCGCCTAAATCCTATTTACTTCGCAAACGTTTTTTCAACCCACCACTTAAGTCCCTTTGTAACTTTGGATCTTCAAACTTCCCCTTATTCAAGGAAGTGTATGGAATAATGACGTCAGGATGACGTCATCACCCAATTTTGTATAGACTTTTGAATAATTTATTTTCCTCATAGGTTTAGTACACGTTTTCAGCAGCCAGTCGTCGGAATTCTGGTCAATCTGACTTACTGCATTCATGTTAACTCGAACTCCACCATGGACATTGGGGCCCAGGACAGAATTGTCAGTACGACGTCATAAGGGGGTCACGTCACGTGAGATTAAAGTTGAAGTTTTCTCCATAGATTTTGTACACGTTTTTCTACCACACAATGTTATCGATCTTAATGAGAGTGGTCGGCTGAGTAGGCCTATTACAAAGAGAACGGGAGAGAAATCGTAGTTTTTTGTTTTGTTTTGTTTTCGTCTTCACTCAATTACAATATTTAGTCAAGATATCAAGCAATATTTTTATAAAAAGTTTTATTCCAAATGTAGATCACGTGACGTGAATGTAAGGGCGCCGCAGTCCTCCATAGGTATGATGAACGTTTTTCTAATGTGCTAGGCCTAGGCATTTTTCCACCCGATGTACCTCGCATTGGTTGCATATTTAGTACAATCGTCCGTGAAGGTCTCTGAAAAAATTGCCACTTTGACGACACTTGGGGTTACGTGACATTACATTAAATATTCAGTCTTTCTCCATTGATTTTGTACACCTTTTTCACTTCGCACTTTTATTGATCCTATCAGTAGTTCGTCTGGGGATTACTCTCAGGATTAAAGACAGATAAGATTAAATTTTCTCTTACAAATAGTTTCAACAAATTGATTTCTCTTTTTTCCCAAAATGATATCACTTAAATATGAAAAACTCCGAAACAGCTCCGTGAATGTTCACAACCGCATCCCTGTAGTTGTCCACGAGTCCCTTTTGCGACACTCATTTTGATCTTTTCGTGGTGCATTTTGTGCGATTCTGCGGTGGTGTAGGTAGGGGTTCTTCTCCTTATGAAACTTTCCCTTTTTCAGCTTCACTTGGTACTTCATGTTTACAGTCCCAATATAGTTAGACACAATCCACACATTAATCCGCAGATATTTAAAAAGGGTTATAATGTTGAAACACAAACTGACTAAAATCCTGCAAAATCCTCACTTAATTAACGCAAAAAAATGATTATTACATATCCCGTCCCGAAAAGCATGCTGGGGAAATTAAATAAATAATCTTTGTAAATTCTGACTCTGATCTAATGTATGTGAAGTTTAGCTAAGAGCTCTTGTGCTTGTAAGACATTGCAAGAATCAGTTTTAGGTAATTCAATCAACAGCCATAAGCCAAACAGTTCTACTAGCCCAACTCACGATCGTCGACGATAGTTGGACTGGTCTGGCTTTTCAGGACCAGCCCCCCAGCTAATGTGATTCTGTGCATTTTGTCATCTTCAAAATGATAGAATGATAGTGGAAACTAAGTAATGTAAGTACATCATTTCTATTGTTTGGGTGCAAAAAAGAAATTGAAGGCACCGTGTATAATGTTCTTGTTTCTGTAAAGTTTCTGTCACACTGGTAACGGGGATAAAGTTTCACCGCAGAAACAGCATGTTGGATCTTTGAAGGTTAAATTCTAAATAAAAATGATTGAGATTGATCTAGTACTAGCACGTTTTCAACAGTCGATGAAACCCTCGAGTCCATGAGCAAAGTTATCCAGGTATCTATTCCTGGTACAATCCACCGCAATGGAGAAATCGAATGCGGATGGAACAAAATAGCATCTGTCAACAAGCTACCGAAAGAATTCACTGGTAGGCATAACTGGGCATTTATTGGGAACAGCAATATCACGGTTAGATATCTGTGCTCAGATGGGGTACATTTCAACAAACAAGGCTAAGGAGTATTTACCAAAAATATCCTCCACCATCTCTACTCCTGTCCAGGACCCTCCAAGCACACCACTCAATCTGCTCATCACCTCAGTCCTTCAGTCGGATCCCACTGCACCAATGCTGTATTCGTATGCAATTCATATCACGGGATCGGAATTTTTTACAGCTCCACTTAATAGCAATAACATCAAAAGGATTATTTGGAGAAGAAACCTCAGCTGATCAATTTTTGAAACAAGGCTGTGAATATTTCATGAAACGCTTTGTGATGATTCCATATCAAATTCTGAAGTGCTTATTGACAGAAATCGGCACGGGGCTGGGATGGCTGTATATGTTTCAAACAAACGTATTGTTAAACGAAGGAACGATTTTGGATCTAATATATTTCTAATATATGGCTAGAAATATGTTATGCCCATGCCCGTGGCTTGTTGGTTCTTTCTATAGGTCACCCAATATTGACTGTATTCACTGCATTGCAGTGAGTTACATTTTCTCTCTTCATCGTGCAGCTTTACTCAGCTGATTGACCTGCCCACCAGGGTAACTAGCCATAGAAATACCATCATTGACTTCATTTTTGTAAATGATCAAGAACTTTATCAGGATTATGGGGGTTTTAATACAAGCATTAGTGACTATTTTTACATTTATGGACTTAAAGGTTTTAAAGTAAATTTTACATCTTCAGATAAGTGCATTAATTATCGTTCCTTCACCACCTGGATGGGGAGGGTTTTAAAGAAGAATTGAGGAATGTACCTTGGGATACTATCACTGATATTGGTGGTGTGATGTCGCACTTGATACATGGGTCACTCTGTTTTATGTCAGTTGTTAATCAATTACCTATTGATTAGTAAAATGATCTGGAAATGTTTGAAGGAAGTCATCCCAAACTCTGATAATGTTATGTCTAATAACATAAAGATTAACAACGAGGATTGTACTTCACCAATTTGTTACTACAGTTAACAATCACTTTGTCTCCTCTGTTGGTGCAATTACTGAGAATGTACCAGCCTATGAGCCAGACGCAGGTATTATGAATTTTGACGTTATAAATTACATTGATCCAGAAGTAACTTGTCATCTAAAACCTGTGTCTGAGAATTTTGTAATTGAATATCCCAAATGGACTCTTGGAAAGCAACGGGCAACAACAACATAAGCTGTCGGCTGCTTAAGTTAGCCGGCCCTATTGTGGCGTATTCGTTAACCAAAGCGCACCAAAGCGAGAGAACCAAGAACTCACATCTACACAGCTTCGCTGAGCTTGCAGAAAAAGAACAAAGACAAAGAGCAAGCTCCGCCTTGAGCGCTCGCCTTTATCACGCGCAAACCAAAGAGCTTACTACCTTCATCGAGCGCTACGCTCCGCCCGTCCTGTTAACGTCACAGGACATGTACACACTACATGTACTACACTTGTCTAATCCTCATTATTATTCACAACCAAAATTACGAAAGTTCGTACCCTTTCCGCTACAATAGCATTTTAACATTAAAATTTAGACATGAATTTGGATATTTTTACATGAAAAAAAGAAAAATGAAAAGAGGGTGAAAAGGGACATCAACTGGATTGCAATCCCTAGGCCCTATGACTTCACATCCATGCGTTAACTGGACACAAACAGGTTGTACAGCGCAGGGCGCTGAGAAGGGCAAAACACGTATTTTTTATCGAATACTGATTTAATGAAGTCCATTTTAACATTTGAGCCCGGGTCGACACTTCCCCGTGCGTTATTGATACACAAATTGTCCTAATACATTTTTGTTGATCCCTTGCAGTCATTTTAACGCCAATGATATGAAAATTTGAGATAACGTTTCACGAAATGATCTTTTCAAGTTCGACAGAAAAGTCTAAAAATCAGTCTCAAAACCCATATCCATCTTTTAAAACAAAACTGTGCATACACATGGCATCCAAGGATTAGTGTTTCATTCTAGTCGCGAGACTGAACTACACACCCTAAGTTTGAATGTACCAACACAATGTACCGGCAGACAAGTTTTCATAAGCCTCTTTCCTTCGCACTTAGGAGCTATACTAAATACTCTAACTTTCGCTGATTGGTGGCTGATATGGCAATTGCTTTCTTCAATTTCCCTTATATTTAATACAAAAGAAGAAGGAGCCTGCTAAATCCAATAAGAAAATACTGTGGTGGCACATTAATCACTTAGTTGACTGTTGTTTTTGTGAAAATATTGTCCCGGTAGGTAGCCTTGAATTAATTTCCTGAAAAGGGGGCCTCTGAGAGACAGTGGCATAGGTTGCTTGTGGCCTCTAGCTCTGATCACACTCCATCAAAGTCTGCCTCCGCACGCCCAGAAAAAAATATCGTCTTTTAACCTAAAAGGCACCTCACACGTCGAACTTATTCTAATTCTTAATTACCGCAGGTTAGAGACAGGTTATTAATTAAGAACCACCCGAATATGAAGTGTCTGGTACATGAAAGATTTCGTAATCAATATTGACAATATCCAGTGACTCTTGCATTTAAGATGCTCTTTATTGTGAAATATCATGAAGACTTGGCATTACAATAAATTCCTGCTGGAGTTACAGTGACGTATGCCTCGGGTAATATGCTCCATTAGACCTATTACATGATTCGGTGTTAAAGAGTAGCGTGCTTAAGCGAGTTTGGCATTCGAAAAGGCAGGACCATTTGATAAAACAGCACTTTACGTCGTGCCGGTTCGTATTTGTTCAGAGCGTGTAAGCACGTGTTAATGTTTTAGAATTACCTTGCTAAACTGGCTCACCATACTGGTTAGCTAGAGTGAAACTGGTGTAGGACAAACAAGTTGGTAAGCTTGCTGTAGCACGGAATAACAAAATGTGTCTCTTTTGAGTGTGTGAAGTTCGAGATTTCTTTAAACTCTATTTTTCGGGCAGAATAGCTCTGCCTATACTGTACTCTCCTGGCAAAATGCAGGGAATAGGCCTCGTACTGTTGGAGACATTCTCACAGTGTTTTCAAAAACATACCAACCTTATACCCCGTCCACAGTGTAAACTGTTAAATCTCATCTTGTTAAAAGTAGGCCTCTTACGTACAAATACATTGGCAACCCAATACACGCTTGGTTTCAACTTGAAAACCAAAACCCAACTTTTGGATGTGGTGAACGGACGTTTTCACATTCATCGCGAGCATTTTTCACAAATACTCTGATAATCTCACGTGACTTGTCACCCGATTACATCATTAACACATGATGTCTGTTTTCATATATAACATTTAATCCTTTTCTAATTAAATATAAATTTTTCATATTATCAGACATAACATGAGATATAGTGATTTAAGGGATGCACCTTGCCACTAGATGCCACCAGATGATTTCATCATCACATGAGGGCAATATTCGACTGTAACACTTACCTTTGTAGTTATCCGCAAAGATTTAAAGGTGTACACCATTGGGTTTTTTTTCGGGGGGGTTGCGTTATTTCACAAGATTGACTGATTACGGTGTATAATATTCACTGCAACTTTAATCACACTCACTTGTTTCATGTTTGAACCAACTGCTTTGTGAAAAATTAAAAAAAACAGCGTGGCATTTCAACGCTTAAATTGAAGGTACTGCAGTTTATCTTGCGTAAACTCTGTGGATTATAGAGCGTTCTCAGCACAAGCAAACATCGTCCGCGGGGTCATTGTGAAAAACAAGCATGACAAGTTCTCATTCCCTTAAAAGGAGCAATTTTCAACGGCTAGGAGTAAGCGGTGAATTTACCTTGGAGTAATGCGCGCCCTCGACATTGTAGCATTGCGGATTCGTTGGAAAACTTCATCCAAGAACACAACAATCGACTCATATCCGTAACGTCGAAACGAGTAGGCCTATATGATAATCCACTTGCGCCTGCTATCGTGCTTATAACTGCATTTTCATGTCAGTCCACACGTCGATGAAAGTCTTAAACTTCATTCATAGTTGGGCCATCAATAATTATAAATAAAAAGAATTATGTCTTATAACAAGGGAGGATTAACGTGTGGAAATCATGCTTTTGTTGACGAAAATCATCATGCCCGGGAACCGCCGCCATGTTGCATCATACCATTGTTATCTAGGGGTGATTTTGAATACGCAAAGTTTTCCCGTAAAAATCTTTCTTTCAATGAAATCAACTTCACACTGATCCAATTTATGGTTTCTATAATTTCAGTTCACAGTGCTTGGGTGAAAGAATGTCGGTATATTTTCAGCTGCTTTTAGGTTTATCCGTTCATTAATGGAGACTCCCACAACATCAGCAAACACTACAGCACATAATAAGAATATTGGCGCCTGTTGAAGGATGTGATGTGTGAAGTGAAATTAATTCCATTACGATGGTCGGCAGACCATCGTGAAAAAGAAAGCAAATTTTTTGTTTTCTAAAAGACTGCAGCATTCTGGGCGGAAATATTTTACAGACTGATTGAGATTGTTATGTACTCTCTTTCAAGTAAGATATTTCAGGATTATACGGTTGTCCGATTTTTGGGATTTTACCAATGGTGTAGGCCTACACCACCTTTAACCAGATGGGACATGTGCTTCAGGAGATATAGGGCTTTAAAGGGTGCACCTTTAATGCCATGTGACTAGTCTCCTGATGACATCATCATCATCATCAAATTATTATAATGCAAATGAAGTTTAGCTAGCACATATGTGGGTTTGTGTACTGCAACAAATAAGCAAATGATATAGTGGAATTACCAACATAATAACTTTTACAAATGAAGAATTTAGAAAAGCATGTTATTTTCAAAAGGGTATGAATAAATGGAGCATAACTGTATGTGATGTATTTTTCCATTACGAAATGTCTGGATTCTCACAATTTGTAGCGAAAAGTTGGTTCAAATTAAATCTTATTTTATAAAATGTTTACTCAGGCGGATTCCCAGTTTTTGAGTGCAGTAAATTAAGACAGTCTTCTACTTTATATGAATCTAGTTTTTATAACACGGAAAACTCATTTTTAATTGATACTGATCGAATTTCGCAACACTCAATTTTTTCAGGTGAAAATGAAATATTTTTAGATTAGCCTGTTGCTATGCCGTTGTTAAGAGCAAATCTTGAGCACGCGCACCTTGGTAATGAGTGCCATGGGCTTACGTGTGCTTTAAACGAATATCGACCTCATGCGATGATATACGGCCCAGGTTTCCTTTTTGCTCCTGGTCAAAATTATTCATACCCCAAACAAATCCCAAGAAAAACTTAATCCGATAAAACTTAATTTTTAGAGTCAGGAGTCATTACTTTGTCAAACATTTGGCAAAAAAAAGACAATACACTTGCACAATACTCTTGTAAGGGCAGACATTTGAGTAAAATTCTTGTAGCAGCGAGTCACAGGTCAAGTGCAGTCGTATAAGCGTGTTTACATGTGTACACGTGGCATAAACATGTTCATGCACACTTGCTGAGGCGGACGCAACGGCTTTGACGTCTCGGTACCACATTGGTCAGTTTCCACAGCAGTCATGAACAGGAAATACTACTCGTTAACGATTTAACTTATGAAATGGTAACAGTACTAACAAAATCGGTACAATCTAACAGAAAATATTCACCTTCCTGTTGGACATACCATTTTGGTGATAAAAATGAATACATAATGGATTTTAATTTTCGTGCACCGTTGGATCGATACATTTTGGGGTGATTCGAAATGACCTGATTATTAAAAATTTTATCCAGTGGATTCCAAATAAATACCTGAAATCAACGCATTACTGGTGAATCTATTAAGTTGGTGCTGCTTTTTGTCTCAGAAAACTTATTTTCTATTAAAAGTTAATTGATGATATTGCTGTAAAATTTCGATTTTCGATGCTAGAAGGGTCCGTAAAATCCATGTTCTGTTACTCTCCTGAGATTTGTCGTTGTTTAAAATATATTACAAATGGAGGAAAATTGTGTTTTGTTCGTGGTGTCGTGTTTAGATCCTCCCAAATTTATTTAGGCTTCTACACTGGTATTTTGCGAAGTCGGTGGCTGAAAAATTCCGCGCTATAACGTCGTCTGTTTGAAAATATAGTGCGCATACGAGCTTGTAATGAACGTTGTCTCTATGTGGCGTGAACATATATGAGCACTCCCCTTTCAAGATTTCTGCAAGGTCTTAAACGAATTGAACACGTACTTCACGAGATATACTGCATCGAGGAGTGCATTTCACTGTCATTTGATGACGTCATTATTGACATCATTGTGTTAGGTCCACCAATGCGTAATGGTTCTTCATTGGTATAGGTTTGGTGGAGATCCAAAGATGTTAAAGGACTAAAGTCGTTGATGGAACAAATGTGTACAAATTGAATGGCGGAGGAGAAAAGGAGGAGGAAAAAATCGGACAAAAAGAAGCTTTTTGGGCAAAATAGCCAAAAATTACAAAAGAAAGAATGCCTTTTTCGCAAAATGCCAAAAATAATTTTGAGAAGGAAAATGCCCATTTCGCAAAATGCAACAAGCCAGGAACAAAATTTTTAAAAAAACGAAAAAAAACTACAAAGAAAAAATAAGAAAATCAAGAGTTGTTTCGGCCCGTGTCCGAAACAGCTAAAAATTGCTTTATTTTGCAACTAAAACAAAAGAACAAAAAATATCATTTTTCACAAAGTTTCAAAATCTAACAAGAAGATAAAGTCGGCTCTTCTTAGTTTGTTGTCAATATATTTCCCGACTTTGATATTTAGACAAGCTGCCGTAGTCGCGTTTTTGACAACGTTTTGTGACAACGGTTTTACATTTAATGCTTTTAAATTTCACTTTACTACTGAAAACAAAGGGACTGAAACTTAAACGTCTTTCTCAAACATCTGTGTAATCTTTATCACTTGTGCACGGGTCCCTGTTTAACGTGCGCGGTTGGCCCTACCAATTAGGATGCTGATAAGTTTCTGTCAGGCCAGTTGCAATATTTAACATAAAATACGTGTCAGTGGGGAAGCCAATAAAACACAAGTACCTCTCCTTGCTAAGCCTCTGTTTATCACAGTGTGGTAATTTATTTTTCAATGGTTAACATCGATAAAAGAACGACAATTTTTCTCAAAACAGTGATTATTGTGTTAAAAATTTTATATAAATGAATCATCTATGGTGAAGATATTTTGGTAGCGAAGAAAAAAGCAAAGGATTCTGCAGGGTTCTGCCGGATTCATTACCCTCTACTGGTCCCAACGTTCGGAGGACGTCTGTAAGACATTTGGAGACTACTTACGAGACTCGACGGGTACCAGTCTATATCACGTGATGCCTTATACCCAACAAGAAATGAGACCGAGGGGTACCCCCCCCAGCATGTCCAATCCCTATACACATTCCAGACTATTGTTACTTAACACATCCCCCCCCAAGATGTCTGAAAGGAATTCCCCAGATTCCTGCGAGACAATGACCAACACCAAGCAGGGGTGGTTCTCTCCATCTCATACCTTGCTGCATATGTGATGCCTAGGCCCCATTACTGGTACGTCTAAGAATTTCGGCATGTGTGAATCACCAAACATTCCATCATAATTATCCCCGGTGACATCTTGCTTCTAAAATTACTCTAGCCCCTTTACAATGCATGCTTTGCAGAATATCTCATCAAGGAAATACAATGACTACAATTCAAATGAAAAGGCAAAACTTCTCAATCTTTTATAGAAAAGAAATACACGCGTAAGTAGATAT
>NW_019091745.1:9161-20387 GCF_001949145.1 Acanthaster planci | reverse complement strand
GGCACCTTCTCCAAACGACGTGGAGAGTCATTCACATGACCAATTTCAACTACTTTTCACTTATTAAATACCATTTACCATCTGTCATGTACCCATATCTAGAAGTTGAAAACAGTGACATATGTCAATTAATTTGTCTATGAAATTGACCTAAAAAGTCGAAACGTCATGGTGTATATGTGATAGGTTGTATATTATTATTACACGCCAAAGGCCTACAAAATGTAGTTTTCGCAGTTTGGTATCGTTTCGTAATCACATCAAGTGTAATCGTCACTAATTACTACTGGAATTTAAACACTTATCGGTTTTTCAACCACAACTGAACACGGTTTCGCTCATTTTAAAGCCATTTAAAATCATTATTTAGATTCACAACTCTCCGGCTGGAACGAAATATGTCGGGATGGGAATTTTTATTTTATATCTTACAAAATTGACCTCGTCACATCTACAGTGAATTGGGGCCACAACGTCAGATCGTTGATACCGAATGGTGCCTGGAGCAATGTCGTATTGATATCATACATCAATCTATCATGGTTACCGAATATACGATGACATATGGCATACGCATAAAAAAGTCGGGAGCAACGAAAACGGTATGCATCCCACACTATCACATCAGCACCTATATAGTTTTAGGTTGTTGGCACAAAACCTTAAGACCATTTCGCTGTTTGTGTGAAGGCGACTGTTCCCGTTGATCTGGTGAAAATTTGTCCGGAAACTATTTGGAGATATACCCACTTTAAGAATATGTAATTTTCAAAACCTAGCAGCAATGAAACTCGGGGCTGGCGATAAGGTGAGTCAAACGTTCAATTTCAAATTGCCTTGCGAAGAATTATGCACACAGGAAAATACTTCGCAATACCTAAACAGTCCATCGATATGATCATGTTAAAATTTAACTAGGTAACTTGAAATCAACGCATCCATTTCGCTTTCAGTATAAAAATGTTCCCTTCGGACAAACACAAGACACACTTTTATGAGAAAAAACACGCAGTGGTATTTGATAAAGAGCAATATCAGCACTGGTATTTCATAGGATTATTCCCATGCCTGGTGGTATTTAATTCTAGTGAAAGGATGATAACCCCCGTCGTGGCTGTTGTCAGATAAATTAATAGTCTCCAATATAAATTGTGTCTCTAATCACTGGTTTAGAAATTGCTCGAATAACTAATGTAAATAATCGACAGCGAAAATCTCAAACGAATTTTTTATTGCTGTTAGACATTGTGTCTGAATAGAATTTTGAAGGACCACCCTGCACAAGATTTCTGATACTCTACCTGACGGTGTGAATGCAGAGGAGTCAAACATCTTCAGATCCCCTGTAAGATTACGTGTAGACTTGTGTTCAGGGCACTGAAGCATGGCGCAATGTTATAAAGCCACTTGTCAGCGAGAAGTGGGCAGCTAATGGCCCAGTGAACCTTTCTTGGCGTTTTCATTTGTCGTTCGACGCACCTATGTTATTAAGCCTGCGGCGTTCTTTCTATCAAATTACTTCGCCTCTTCGTTGCGTGTCTTAAAATGACAAGTCTTACTTTCTTCTCCACGCCACCTCCATTTGCCAAATTGAATGTCCTTGAGTGAGAGCGTCCCTATCCTAAGAAGATTAAATCAGTGCCTTTCAGACGTATCACGAATACAATTTGGATTGTGTGTGTGATTTGAGGATTTAACCGCATTTAAGATACAGAACATTACGTGTTTTAATATGCAAAATGAAAAATAAAATGTCCACACGATCACAAGAGGAGAGTGAACGTGAAAAATAACTTTAATAACGAAATTGGGTTATATTATTCATTTTAAACGCAATACTTAAGGTACATGATTATTCTACAATACTTTAGGTACAAAACTTTGGTATTATAAAATACGCTAGGGCTGAAACCGACTGCAGCTTGATTCCTTTTCGCTAGGCTGAGCAATGGTTATCTAACCGAGGCGATGTAACATGACAATTGCTGCAGGTCTGAAGCTGCGACTATTAAACCACATGACAACGGGGTTTCACACTTCATTTTGTTACGCATGGATCTTTAAGCAGCTGCGTATTTGGCAAACATTCTACAATCACCACGCATGACAAAAGAAATGTATTGCTATTACGAGAAATTTAGATTCTTCGAACTTCTCGACTACATTATTTACAATGAATATACAAAGTTTGAGTGTTTCGTGAAGGAAATACAATTTGGCACCATTAATGATTGACACTTGTTAGTCGGTATTTTAGTTGAGAGAGTTCAGTTCACTGGTATCTCTGTACCGGTACGTGCCTTCAGCTGTATGGACTCGCCCGCTGGCTCTCGCCCCCGCTTGCTCACTCGCTCCCCTGCTTGGTCACTCGCTCGCTCGTCCTTTTGCATCTGTGGTGTTTGCTGAAAGTGCTCGGAAGAAGTCCATGCCTTCCTTCCATTGGGTATTCTTCCAATTATATAAGACTTATATAATTCTTATGTAAAGACAAAAAACAAAAACGTTTAATAAAAATTGCTGTGTGTGCACTGAAAAAGTTCAGATAAAAACGCTAACCTAGTAGCAGGCTGTGTATTAAAACTCCCAAATTGCTGTGGTCAGCAACTAGTGCCAACACAAAACGAACTTTCATTTTAAAGACACGTCCACATACATTAGTGCGGTAACAAGTCAACTTCTGAAAGTCCAAGTGAAGTCTCAAGTGGTTTTTTGCAAGTCTTAACCAAGTCACAAGTCAGTTGGTCCAGTCACAAGCTATTTGATCACAGGCCAAGTCAAGTCACAAGTCAATTTGGCACAAGCCAATTTCCGCTACATGTGTGGTTTCAAGCCACAGCCCAGTCTTGGTTCAAAGACCTTCCCTATTTTCTTCCGCGATCTGCGAAACGATCCACACGTACTGGACATTTTGTATGGCCAGGGGTGGCAACAGACTTTAAGTAAGAATGGTAGGACATGCATAATTCACTTCACTTGAGTGATAATCGGCAGAATTTATGCAAATAACCTTGAACCTGTCAACATGCTTTACCTTCTCAAACGACGTTTTCGAATGAAACACCAGCCAACATCATATTCAACATTTTCTTAATACGCTTTGAGTTTAACACTCACAAATACCCTTCTATAGTCTGGGGCAGTAGTCGAGAACTTCCGATGAACGCAGATGAGTTTATAACCGAAATATTTGAGCCATTTTCAATTTTTGCCGTGTCGCACAGGCTATACGGTCACAATGTATGATATCTCCGCTCACTATGTACCGCGAATGTGGCCCATTTCCCCCAAAAGTGGAAATTTAGAGAATGAATGCAATGCTCAACAAATATCTGATTATGGGTAGTTTTTTATAAAATAAGCTATTAGCGTGTCTGGAAGACAATTTACAGCCACCTAAGCGTGGTATTTGAGGTAGAAATTTCGGCCTTCGAGATTGGGACACAATTTTTACCATCAATTCTAGGCTGAGTGGCGTCATGAACTGATATGAATAACTCAATATAAGGTTCATTAAAGTTGGA
Source organism: Acanthaster planci (assembly GCF_001949145.1). The sequence goes on along the minus strand of NW_019091745.1, from coordinate 16,866 downwards.
AAAAACAACAATAACCGTAATCACTGACTGCCGAACAAATGTGCACGACTACAACACAACAGCTAAGTGATTCAGACGTGACCTTGGGCAGACAAGATTAAAATAAAAGTCGTGAACCGAACGAAGTTTTACAATGATTATTTTACGAACTCAAGGCGTACGTTTATATGCCTAAACTGTAATGGGTTCGATCAAATAGTTTTCTGACTTGCGTTGGTAACAAGTTACAGTGTGCAAGTCAAAGTCAAGTCACAAGTCGACCAACTGATTGTTACAAGTCAAGTCACGAGTCACAAAAATAGCGACTCGCGTATGACTCAAGTCCAAGTCAAGTGACTCGAGTCTACGGCTCTGAAAAATACTTTTAGATTTTTATCATGTGAAACTATGAAATGATAATTATAAACAATGTCTTTTCCATAACACTTTGAAATCACGCCTTTAATAAACGATAATTCGACATAAAGAAAACTGTAAGTTTCAGGGGACCTTATTCATGTTTAAAGTTTTAAAAGAAAGTCATTGTGGCACTCCCTTTATCCCTGTCAGAATGTATTGTCCTTCCATAGGGAAGGCATTGGCCTTCCCTATGTTCACCGTGTATGTTGCCAGTCAAACCACCCCCTTTGGATTTAGTCGTAGTTTATCAATTTCAGCTTCATTAAGCATTCCGATTTCAACCAGGTTAGCATGGGTGTTTGAAATACTGGATCTTTCAGATAGACCCACAGGAAGAAGTGGAATGAATTGATGTTAGACGAGAGTGGTGGCCATATTTGTACTCCTCGTTTACCATTTCCCGATGGCCCAAAAAGTCCCTGAAGAACAACTGTCTGCCATGAGATATGGGCTTTAACCACTCCTCAACAAAACACGCAGAGATTGTAATTTTACATCGCATCATTTAAAAAACAATCATTGTTCAGTCAAGTCAAAAGAATCAATTTGGTACGAAAACAAAGCTTAAGCCCGAGTGCATTTTAAGGTAAAAAATTGTTTTCTTTCTGTATAGAGGTACAGACATTTCACTTGGGCAGGGGCATGAATCCCAGGGAGTCCAGGTATACATCCCCCACCTTTAGGCATTCGATCACTGAACCTACTTTTATGGTTAGAAAAAAACGGATTTGGCATTGTCCCTGTGGCGCTTTAGTCTACGAAAGTCTTTTAAAATGGCTTAACGAGACCGAAGGGCTGCACGGTTTCTCTTCCTGCTGATCTTTAAAATTCACACTTTGTGTGGAGCACAAAAGCATCATAGTCCTGTAGGAACTGGGTAGAATTGATATTGAAGGTATTCTCACATTACATTTTGTAATATGGGCCTACAAAAACTCTTTCACTTAGGGCTTTCAAATACACTAAACTCTTCAGAATTCAGAACTGAAGTGGTGGGTACAAACGTCGAAAACTGATCTTTTCCGGGATCTTTAAAATCATAGTTGCCTTTGTCCTTCTTGACGTAAAGCCCATGAAACCTATGAAATACACGATTTCGATATCAGGTGACACCAAAGCTGATGGATAAGACAGTTTTATTCTACCAAAAGCATTCATTATTGGCACTACAAGTAGGGACAATCCACATCGCCACAAGCTAGATTGCAACGACTGAAACACCGATGAAGGCTTCGACCTTTAAGAATTCTATTACAGATTAATAAATTTGTGTGAATATGATCTTACTTATATGTGTCAAGGGGATACGCCTGTTTTGATAGAGGTTGGAAACATATAATATTTGTGCATAGAGCCCTCGATAGAATTTTAAAAGCGCATGCATACAAAAGGTCATTGGCTCCTCCAACTTTTTCTCTCGGACACAAATTACAATACCTTTGCAGAAAATTAACCGTTTGTTGCCATTAAATGGTTTGATTTTTTTTTGCTGGTCCAGCGATCTATAAATTTTCATTTAACTTTTTCAAAAAATATTTCCGATACTTGTGCATTATACAAAACCTTTTTTTAAATGAACGAATTTTATGTTTCTCCATGCCATTTGACTTGCTTCCAATGATTGAAACAAGAATTTCCACACAGGTGAATATTGAAACCAGAGGGAAAAGTACTGCCATTGGCCATATACATCAGACTCTCAGCATTACAATCCCTGCTGTAGTCACTGCAAGTGACAGGAAAATGGCTGCAACTTGAATTGAGTTAATATGTAATTTAAAAAGAACTTCCAAGTTTCTTGCAAATTTATCTGAATTTCATCAAATCTGCATAGATAGCAAAGTGAACTATTTCGTTTTACGTCTAGTGATAATGCTTATGCTAAAGCGCCTTGACTTGTGTACGTATGAGAACTAGTGTCCATGGTAATTGTTTGTAAGTCACTTTGTTCCATAAAACAACACTTTCAACAACGAAGACATTAACAAATTTCCTTCATCTTGCAACTCGAGGCACTTAACAATTACTTCAAAACCCTCTGCACGTAATTCTATCGTAAGCTCATCTGTGTGTCCGTGCTGTTGTTAGCAAGAGCGTACATGTGATACTAACTGTAGTCAATTAAAATTCCTATACACCTTGAAACGGTTTTACATAGACAAACAATGAGATACTTTCCATGAAAGCCAATTGTTGATGAACGTACTTAAAACTTGGGCTCGCTATTTCAGAAATTTCAGAAAGTTAAATGGTCTTATCAAACTGTGAAGTTCTGAACGGAGCGGCTTACAACAATTTCGTATCTGTCCGAGCTGACGGCGTCGTTGAGGACATCCTTATGACTAAAAAAAATGTGAATATTATCAACAAAATGAATGTAAAGCATTAGTGTTGAAGGCTTAGTAAATCATCAATTTGAAGAAGGAAGATCAGATGTTCAAGAATAGGTCCTTGTTGAAATTCACGGGTAAAAGAAATACCTTTTTAACCAGGAAAGCAAAATAGAGGACTATCAGTCACGTTATTTACAGATCGCCTATGACTTACGAAGTGACCCCCCCCCCATCGCGCGAAACAGACATCGGGGGAAAAGCACTTAAACAAGACCGATTTCATCCCACAGTTTCGACCATTATTGTTTATAATTATCAGACTGGGGATTTTTTTCTCATAGTCTTGCAAAGTAGGGCTTAAAATATGCTAATCCGCACTTATTTATAGATTTGTTGTTTTAGTTAAACAGTAAATTCGTTAACAGAAGTTTTTACACTTAGTTAGATTGTAAAGGTCTTACTGTTTTAACCATCCACACAGAGCAGGAAGAAAGGAGGGCGTGTTTTGAATAAAATTCACCATCCTTTGGTACGAACTCACACTGTAGGCGCGCAAGTTTATGCATGTTTGGCCTGGGACACGCTGTTATATAAAGGAGATCAATGGCTGCACGCTTCCACGCCGACCGCGTGCAAGAACCCATATGCAGCAAGATATGAGACGGAGAGAACCAACCCCCCCCCCCCGCTTTGTGTTGTTCATTGTCTCGCAGGAATCTGGGGAATTCCTTTCAGACATTTTGGGGGGATGTGTTAAGTAACAATAGTCCAGAATGTGTATAGGGATTGGACATGTTGGGGGGGGGACCCCTCGGTCTCATTTCTTGCTGGGTATACAAGAACCTAGTCATGGTCAGCACGTTGAGGGCGCGCTTCATGATGAATGCCGCTTGACGCCGCGAAGCTGAGCCGTTTTCCAATATTCAACTTCGTCTCCGTCTCAGGCGTCGTGTAGGAAACTGATCGCCGATTGCGGGCCTGAAGCGTTTAACTTAAATTGAAGTACTGTAATGTTTGGCTCTTTTGCATCTTACTTGATGTTTTTGGCACTATCAGACTTAATTTTGCGCTTACAACCTCAAAGTCAGGAAGTAAAAAAAAAAAGTTGAAGCTTGAGACGAGTAGTGGAAAACGGCCCTGGTACGTACCACAGACACATAAATCAATAGAGATGCATTCCATCAAATGGTCATATTTCTGCGAGCGAGCTCATTAATTAATACTTTGTGATCCCATGACGCTTTTACGATAAAACATGCCATGATCGGGAGGGATCATAGAAATATTTCTATAAATCCCGAATTTAGGACTGACAGTTTCCAGTTTGGGGTATTTCTTTTTTTTAAAAAAAGCCCCAAATTTCGGGCATATTTTGGATAGAGGCGGGTGGCTACCTTCAGAGTTGAGAGCATAGTTTTACTACTATTTTCGGAGTGTCTTCGGGAAAGGCGAATAAAACAAATTGTGGCTAACCCCCATAACATTGAAACGAATAGTAGTCTACCTGCCATAATCCTGAATTTCCAGTAAAAAAGGGACGCCACCCTCTTTCTGAGAGTCACCATGTGGCGCTATTTCTGTCTGATTTTTGTATGGGCGTGTACTTGGTGTGGTGCATACTGTAAAGAAAAGACGGAAGCGCCCAGGGCAAAAGACCAATAGGGGGCGCCCTGTCCCTTTTCTGTGCTGTTTTATTCACGGGCGGAGAAAATAAGCAGTGTTCTCTTTCAAATTTGTCAAAACAGTAAAAAATCGATTACAGTCAATTATGGAAAAGGGCCTGAAATTCTACCGTTTTTTTCTAAAAAAGCTCCCCCCGACGCCGGAGAAACGGAAATTAGAAAGTTAAAATCAATTATTCAGTCTGCTCGTCCTAATTGTAGTGCTTTAAAATTTTCTGCTCTCTGCGTCCCACAGTTTTGCAGCTGTTTGCTTTTTACCGTGTGTTTACTGAATAAGACTGTCACTGTGCACAAAACACTGCCGCATTCAGTGGCAACGGACAAACTTTATTAACCTTCTTCAGAAAAACTAGAAATTCAATTTTTGGAATTGATTTCTCTGTTTTGGGTACATTTTTTGGTTTGAGCTAATTGTACTGCAAAACCGGCCCTCGAAGTTTAAAGACAAGATGGCGGCGCCTATGGCAACGGACTAAAAGGGGGCGTCGTGTCCATTGTTTAGTTTTTGTTGTTGTTGTTTACGTTCAGAGAAAATCCAGCACTTTTCTCTGTAAACTTGTGGACTATTGAAGAATTGCACAAAATGTAGGAAGCAGTAGGCCAACAACCCATGCCTCCTTTTGTGGATATGTAAATAATTATAGCAAATGTTTAAATAAAACGACATCAGTGGATGGAGGTAAATTTTGTCTTTTGTTTTTATTGGCGAAAATACGAAGCCAAATTTGTGCGGGAACACGTAATGTAACGTGGGGAGTAACGGAAAATTGAAAGAAAATATGAAGCAATAGGACAAGAACCATTGCCTTCTTTCGCAGATATTTCAACAACTACAGCATCATGGAAATGAAACCTACATCAACAAGAAGAGGAATATGTGCCATTTCAGATGCCACTGCGATTTCCAGATTTGGACCATTTTCAGTCCTTTTAGGGCCGAAATTACGAAGCCAACTTTGCGCAGGATGGCGTCCTGTAACGTAACATTTAAAGCATTGCATGGTGAAGAGACATGAGAAATAAGTTTTGGAATCAATCTCTTTTGGGCGAGGTGTGGTTCTTAAAAGAACTGGCGAGTGTTAACTCGACGTTTCGGCCAGTGTGCTCTGGCCGTTCCCGGGGTAGCTCAAATAATACAGTGAATAAGTGCAATCTTCGTAGTTCGGTTTAAATTTCAAATTAATGGTAAGAGCCAATGATTCATAAAAAAATCCACAAAAGTATTTGCAAACAATATGAAACTACAGAAAACACGGCAGTGTCACTGTAGAGTGTTGTTGTTTTCGTTATTTTTTCTTTCGCAAGAGAAACGAAAACCAAAGCTGTATGAAGTAAATAATAATACATGTTGATAGCACCCTGGCAAGTACCACAAAAGACACATTGTACTGGGTAAATAACTTTTTTTCTCTCTCTCACTCTCTCTTTCTTTATGCACCTCAATTTATTACACACCGTAGGTCTATAAAATGTAGCACCTTTGAATTTAAAACGTTAGAGAAAACCTCACCTAATTGTTGCGTAATAAAAACATTTCCTTCCAGATTTTAATATACGGAAACTGACACAATCCCCAGAGAGTAAAAAAGAGCAGTATTTTACTTAAAAATTCATGCAATTTGAATGAGGATGGACATTAATTGCCGTCGGCAAAATTTAGGACATAATGCATCAGCAAGATCACTTCGATGGTACAAATCAAACAACTTTACTCCAAGTTTGTTCGAAATGAGCGACAATACCGATTATGAGAACATTAAATAATAACAGTTTAACCAATTCATCAAAACTCTATTTGAACTGCTCCTGACACGACCTCAGCATGGACGCACTCTTGTAGGCAGTGTCCCAATTTATTTGACTTTGCCGGGTGAATACGCCTCAGTCCTGAATTCTATGCATAAAGATAAACAAAAGCAAATAATTAAGGTGGAAAGCTTGTGGTAGCTCCATGCAAGGATACGATCTCTTTGTGAGTCTGTATGGTTCTGAAAAGAACCGTGAGGAACTCAACGTTTCGGAAAGTATGCTCTGTCCGTCGTCAAAAAACTTAAGAGATGCCGACATGGAGTGGGGCTTATAAGCTGACTGGGAGTAATGGAGTGTGACGGATTCTACTGTGTAGTCAGGTGGAACGAGGATGCAGTTGGTGGATCCACCTGGGTACTGATGCATATGATGGGCTGTGGCGGGGGAAGGTTGCCTGGCCCTGGGTATTGGAGACCCATGGGCGGGGCGGGGGCCTAGAGGACCCATCAGACCGGGAGGTGAGCAGGGGCTGCCATATGTCGCTGATGGAGAAGCCGATGTCTTGAGGCACGGTGGGGTGTTTGGAGATTTCCAGGGCTTCTCTAATGCGTCTTGGGTACCACTGTTCGATGCTTGCGATGAGGTGGGCTTCTTCCCAGTTGATGGTGTGATCTTCGGCGTGGGAATGCTTGATGATGGCTAACTTCTCATAGTCCCCCTCCCTGCCATGGGCTTTGATCTTGGTAGGGAGGTCCCTACCAGTCTCTCCGATGTGCACTTTGCCAGACTGGCAGGGGATCTTGTATACACCTGGTCGGCGGTGTGGATCTTGCCTGTCCTTGTGGGAAGTCAGCATCCCGTGGATCTTGAGGGGAGCTGTGTGGAACACCTTGATGTTGTGCTTGCTCAGGATACGCTGGGCGTGGTGGGAGGTATGTCCTAGGTAGGGGAGAGTGACAGAACTAGTGGCCTTATCTAGTTGGCTTTGGGTATAGGGGACCCTACGGCCGGGAGGACATACCTCCCACTACATCCAGCGTATCCTCGTTCCACCTGACTACACAGTAGGATCCGTCACACTCCAGTACTCCCAGTCAGCCCATAAGCCCCACTCCATGTCGGCATCTCTTCAGTCTCCTGACGACGGACAGAGCATACTGTCCAAAACGTTGAGTTCCTCACGGTTCTTTTCAGAACCATACAGACTCACAAAAGAGATCGTATCCTTGCATGGAGCTACCGCAAGCTTTCCACCTTGGTTGTCTGTTACCATGAATAGTATCACCATGTTACAACAGCGCATGTTGTATTGCTACCTAAGTTCAATGCACGGATTGACCTTCAACAGTAGAACCGCTTTCCAAGTAATGAGCCTCACTTAAGGAATGACTAGTTGAACCACAAGGCCCTTGGGGAGGAAAGCAGGGCTGGACCGGATGGGTCATGAGGCAGCCCACTGGCCTTGTAAGGAAAAGTCAGTGTTCATTAATTTGACTAACCCTACCCTCAAATCCAAATGAACCAAACATATTCATGCACGCA
>NW_019091744.1:59920-117819 GCF_001949145.1 Acanthaster planci | reverse complement strand
TAAATCGAGTTGGCTTAGAATTTTTAAAAAAATGGAAACATGGAACACTTTTTTGAGAAAATTTCGTCTCATGCAGTGGTTTGTGAAAATTTTTAGAAAACAGATCATCCTGGAACAGGATGATCTAGTCAGTTACAATTTAAATTACTGTACGTGTTTTAATGCCGCAAAATATTTTACCCATGCTCCCCCCAGAGTATTATCGTACTTTAAACAGCTTTCATTGCTTCAACCTGAGGAAATAAACCCGACAAAACAATGTACATATTTTACTTGAACAACAAAAGGTTTAAAGTTTTCAAATAAGACCCAATACAAAAATAGGCTTTATGCTCATTAGTTAAATATCACCGAAATATATGAAACAGCCAGGAAACAGGCCATCTGATGCACTGGACTGGTCGCACAGTTATCCGGTGGGCATGCCTGCTGAATTACTCAGGGCTCTTGGCTTGTCTCTGGTAGGAAAACTAAGCTTGAAGTACTTCGCTATTCGTTGTCTTACTGCAGACACTGTTGTGCCGTGTGATGCAACACTTTCTGCAAATGTTAGACAAATAAGACAATTTATTTTTGTAAAAACTATAAGGACTTTGGTGGCAGCAAATAAACCGGTCCTCTACCATTGTTTACACCACGTCTAAGCTTAAGTGCGCATGTTCATTGTAATTGAGAATGAAAAAAATTGTTCTGCCAACAACTGTCTCTAACATGTCTAAATCGAGGGGCCAATATTGTACATTGCATCACATACATGTACTGCCGTTACATTTTCACAATTTAGTCTCACCAATACAATGGTATAACGTTTAATCTTAAAAGGGTAAATTAGATTTAGTGACGCTGATAGTATTTGCCATATTTGATTATGCTGAAGTATGGGCACTGTGGCTAGCCCAGATGCTCCTTACTGCACTACGACTGCGAGTCTACGTACGACTACGAATAAACACTGTCTGTGGTCCACCCATGGAGGTAGGAAACAACCGTGGCCAACCCGGTTGACTGTTGAGGATTAAAACTATTGCGTTTAAGCCTGACCTCTGCTTCACCAACAATGCCCATGCGTAGCAGAACTACATTTTATAAGCACTTACCTTTTAAGGAAGGGCCTAACCTGTCTTACTCTTCTTTAAACGGACAAGCTGCTTGCAGCGATACTTGTACATGTACTCGAGCTCTCTTAATTCAAAGCACGGACAAAATTATGAAGTAGTCTGGTTCCCTGACCTGAGGATCTTTATTCCATTGGAAATACGTGTAGACGCCAAAGTCACTAGACCTACCGTAGTTTTGGAAGCCCGTTTTGACTTTTGGACATGACCTCAGTCTTTGCCATCGCTGGTTCCAGTCGGCATGCTCAGAGTCTCCTCGAAAGGCTGGAACCAGCTGAGACTAAGCCAGAGCCACTATAGTAGCGCGGTGCGCACGCTTTAAACCATTCGTTGCTTGGGAGCATGCAAGCAATGAAAGAAAATAGCCTCATCCATTCTAAATGTAGGGGTATTTTAATGTCATGTCATTTCAAATCAGAGGCCGGGTTGAGGGCCAGTTCCACTGCAAATAATCATAATTACAAGCAGGTGTACTAAACCACACTCACAATTCCTCTTGAGTTAACATTTCCCTGTAAAATGGACATTCGCACTATTGCTATCTCAGACATCTCTCTTGACGAATAGATGAGGCAAACAGAACAGTCACCTGCGGCCGCAGGCGGGATTTTGCAATACATTGTATGCCATTGTTCTGGCGGGACTAGACCTTCCGCGGTAAAACCGAGTGAGAACCGGCAAAATCCGAGACAAACTAAAAGTCACCGTGCAAAATCTTCATAAGGTTATCGAAATCTTTTTCTGATGTATGTTGACAATTTGATAACGACTGTAAAATGACGTCGTAAAGACGTTGTGTGTTTCATGTATTGCTTGTTGAGGAAAACAATTCAAATAGAGAAAAAAAGACGTCGTTTTCTCCTTACACTGTATGTGTGGTACCGATGATTTGATAACGACTGCAAAACGACGTCTTAAAGACGTCGTGTTTTTTGTGGTCATGGTTGCTGAAGCAATGTTTCTAATCGAGGATAAAAGACGTCTTTAAGACGTCGTTTTTTGGTCACGACCACTTTACGACACACGACCACATAACGACCACAACAAGACGTCTTTCACGCGTCGTGTGCCCATTGGGTAGGGGTCGATTTTTTTGTGTCCCTGTCACATCTGACATATGATTTTGTAAGTTCAAAAAACATTTTCTAATTTCCAAGAGCAATGAATTAATGCGAATTACCTGCCAAACAAACAGTAAGAGGGACACGAAAATTTCATACTTTGCCAAATGTCAAAACCTGAATTGGATTCGCCTTTATGCGCAACATTTCGTGTGAAGGCCAACAATCATGTCTACGTGCATGCAATTGAAGCGGCACGGCTTTGAATCAGTTACGTCATTGTGCTTTGTCACGTAACAAAAACTACCCTATCGACATGAATATGACATTTTCAAAGATACACTGCAAACAAATTTCGTAGGGAAAGCGTACATGGACTTTTAACAGGGTTAACAAATGCCACAGCTGTGAACCAGTTACTTCAGTATTGCTGTACTTTGTCACAAAAACCGTTCTGTGTGTGGAAATTGTGCCAGACACTTGCAAGGAAGAAATGTTTCAAATGTCTTCGTGGTTTGTTATTCATTTTCTAAGGGGCCGGGTGGCGTGCAAAATAAACTACAGTAACCCCTAAAAACGCTTCCCTACCGCAAGAATTATGAACAATAATTAAGACATATAATATTTTTATTTTAATGCTGACAATCCAAAAGAAAAACAACTATAACTTTGTACATATCAACTAGGCTTAAAGGTCATTAAGTAAGGCCAAAGTTTCTCCATTCCAACTCACATATTTTATAAGAGAATAGAAAACTACCACATTATTTTGTGAAGGGCTATGAATAATTTTGGGCATATTCGAATGCTGACACATGCAGAAAAACAAATTGCCTTCGAATGTTATAACAACGATTACGCTTTTTGAAGTAGGGCAGACACAATGGGAGAGCGCTTTTGAAGTTGCTAATTTTAAAGGGAACAACTGAAAGATATTAATACGCATAGACCGACGGTAGTCTTGCTTTTATTTAATGTGTAATTTTGTGCTCTCAAAATAAGTTTAATTTTTGCTCTTCGGTACTGGCCACCTCGTTGTTTCAAATGTCGTAACTGTATTTTATTGAATCTATGCGGGTTAAATTAAATAATCTTAGGCTTCACATATTATTCTACGGCGAGAATTCTTTACTTGTGCGTGAATTCCCTATCCCAAGAGGTGAATTTCTCCATAGATTTGCTTTTAGTTGGTCCCTGCGCTGATCACGAAAGGTTCATGTACAGGTAGTTGTGAATGCAGTCTAGCGGTCTATGCGTTCATATGACTGTGTAAACGCCACCGATTTTACAGAACCAAACAATGTCCCCATTGTGTCCGCTTTACCTAAAATAGGTTATCGATGTTTACCCGTGCCGAAGAAACTAGTCAGCTTTGAATCATTGACGTCATTGTTAGTGTATACAGGTAATTCCAGAAATTAGGGGTCGATTTTTTTCATGTCCCTGTCACATCTGACATATGATGTTGTAAGTTCAGAACACATTTCTTATTTCCAAGAGTAATGAATTAATGCAAATTACCTGCCAAACAAACAGTAAGAGGGACACGAAAATTTCATACTTTGCCAAATGCCAAAACCTGAATTGGATTCGCCTTTATGCGCAACATTTCGTGTGAAGGCCAACAATCATGTCTACGTGCATGCAATTGAAGCGGCACGGCTTTGAATCAGCTACGTCATTGTACTTTGTCACGTAACAAAAACTACCCTATCGACATGAATACGACATTTTCAAAGATACACTGCAAACAAATTTCGTAGGGAAAGTGTACATTGATTTTTAACAGGGTTAACAAAGACACAGCTGTGAACCAGTTACTTCAGTATACTGCTGTACTTTGTCACAAAAACCGTTCTGTGTGTGGAAATTGTGCCAGACACTCGCAAAGAGGAAATGTTTCCAAACTGTTCAGAGAGATTACAGAAATTAGAGGTACAAAAGTGTGACTTTTTCGTGTCTCTGTTATGTCTGGCCTTTTGTTATTTGACATGCAAATATCACCGGAATTGATTTCAAACCATTACTATCTGTTTGGAAGGCAATTTGCATTAATTCATCAGTCTTGCAAATTAGAAAATGTGTTCTAAAATTTCAAAATCATATGTCAGACGTGACAGGGACAAGAAAAAAAAAACGAAAACAACAACAACAACAACAACAAACAACAAAACAACGGACCCCTAATTTGTGGAATCACTTTTTAAGCTGTTGCTATTATTTTCTTTCAATACTTGCATGGTTCCACCCCATAGTACCAGTACAATATCTCTCTAATCAACTTTTATATTCCAGCTCGATCTCTCCGGTCATCTAGCTCTGGATTACTGATTCGCCCTTCCTTTGGAACAATGTACCAAAAGAACTTAGAGACAACCGTTTAAGTCTTAACTGAAGACACACTTATTTAATATTGACTTTAATTAGGTACATTGGTTTCTGCCTGCATTTAAAGTTTTCATTTAATAGTCTTCTCTTTTTCCATCTCGTTTCCCTCTCTTTGTTAAAGCTGTGTTGAGATACCTAGTTGTGCCCTGAGCATTATTTGATGATGGAGTTGGCGCGTTATAAATGCTCATTATTATTATTAAATAAAATGGACAGCACAGAAAGGAACAAATGGATTTTCACAGGCATAACATGTAACGAGAGCTAATTGTCGTCACGATTTTCCTCACAGCAGTCTCAAATAATACGGAAAGACTGAGCCATTGCACCAAAACTGGATGATTCTACTGCGTGTAAACCGTGTTGGCAAAATCAGGTAACAAAAGAATGGTCGATATAAGTCTACGTATAAATAAAAAAAAAAAGCTGCCCCCCAAATATTTTTAAATTGCTTTCCTTAGTGAGATACACGCTACAGGTGCACGTCTCTGTGACCCAGGAATTTCTATGAGAGCTGTGAGGCATGGAGAATGATCCAAAACAGGCTTATAAAAAGGGGCCTCAGACGTGTTGGCGATGAAAAAAATCTGAGAGCGGACAAACTGGATGTATCGTCAGTCAACTGTCATTGTATTTTGGTGTGTCTCTAAAACCTTGCATCCATGGATCCAACTACAAAGCAGAGTCGCTTCAATAAAATTAGTATTTCAAGAGGAAGGACACCAAACTGGCGAAGGTAGGTGTGCAAGAATATAATATTCCTTTGAAGACTGGGTACCCATTTGCAATTAGGACGCGTCGCTTGTATATGTAACCTAGGTCTATTCATGCATGTTTTATTGCAGTCTTTGGAAATGTCCCTTTGTATTGCAAGAACTTTTTCATTTCTGTTTTTCATTTTGTTTATGTTTGTATGCATTTCTTAAACGTTCCAGGCAGAAAAGCTCAAAGATACATTAATTCGTGTATAAAACAGCTGGAACTTTTGATATTTTGCTCCTCATAATTGAAATAGTGCTCCCTGCTTGGCACAGAAGCATTTGCAATTTTCATTGTCTTAAAAGTGCACTCTTCAGTTCACGGTACCCAAACGAATGTCAAATTCTTTCCCTACATCGAAGAAGAGTACGAAGCTACATAAAATGTGTCTGCAATAACTTCATGGCGTTGATCTTCAAGGTAAACCAAGACTGGTGTCGAGGGCCATGAGTACGAGGCCGTTGTAAGACCTTGAGAAATTCTTTCTACGTTTCCCAGAATCGAGTCATTGAGTGGGACCTAGATTCTAATTTGACAAGCAAGATTCAGCAAAGATGATCAAGAAGAGATTGTACAGGATTTGCACCTTTCCTGTTTCTCCTGAACTGAGTATTCTGAATAAATTAAGCTAACCATTGATGGTTTTGAAAACTAAAAAAAGAGATAACACTCAAATCTCATTTCACAAATTCGGAGATTACACCTGCTTGTCTCTCGTCACATCATGCATGTATTTTGTTTTCCCAATTTGTATTTTTGAAAACTTTGATTATTTTCATTTTTTTTAATTTTTGGGACATAATTATTTCATTTTCAGCACACGTGGAGCTATTTCACATATTGATGCAGCCTGTAATTGTACGCACTTCAGCATAATTTAATTGATGCAAGGCTTCATGGTCCTGATTTTAGGAGATTGCATGTACCATTCAGTCAGTATTTACCATAAGTTTTGCTTGCTCTGGAAAAAAATGTAAAAGAAAATTAATGCAAGCATCGTCAGGGTTTCATAAAGGGACAAATTAGGCCCCAATCACTGTCTTTTTGAAATTCTTTTCCCGTCAGAATCGATTAAAGTCGATTTTCTCCAAACTGCCGTTCAACGCCTCATGGCCAAAATTTGTTCTTTCCTGAAAAAAAATGGTGGCCTCTTGTTGCCTCCATTTCGTATATCTCTATTGTCATACGGAAATAACTGCCCACTTGTAACAAAAACAGACGCCATTTTAAGCAGTAACAAAAGGAAAATGATGTTTCTGCAGGGAAGCTTTTAATGCTCACTGTTTTAGTATCTAGAACACTACCTGACTTCCTGTAAATGTTTAAAAAAAGACTGTAGAGAAGTCTGTCTTTCCACTGTGGACATCATAGGGAGTAGTCTCAAGGCGAAATCCTCATAGTCAACGTGAACCCAGTTGGTGTTCGGGAGTTTAGTATAAGGCACTCGGCATGGAAAGTTTCGATTCAGACCTCACAATTAATCCACACATTGGAGTAGGCAGTAGGAGAGTTCAAGACCGTTCCCCTCCCCTGGATACCTACCCGACCCCACGCCGGCGGTTAAAAACGTGAAAAAAAATCATCACGCTACATGATTTAAAAAAATGAAAAAATATCTTTAAACACAAAAATCAAATTGAACATGGAAACTAAAAAGTGTAACCATTGCTACAAAGAAAAACACTTTCGGAGTTTAAATTAAAACACGACAAAACATATAAAAACATTTGTTTGGAATGTTTGGAATGAAATAAAAAACGGTGTGCACACACCGCAAGATCTATCTTGTGAGCATTGTAAATACAAATCAAAATGCCGGAGATATACCATTTATAGAGGTAGAATAAAAGCTAAACAAAATCTTTAAAAACTAAATATAAAATAACCCACCCTCAAATTTGAGAGTGAGTTAAATTATATTGAACAAAAATTAGATATAGTATAAAAATAGTAATATAAAACAAGATGAAGACATCAATTAATAGAGATGCCACAACACAGTATCGACCAGTGTTTGCTAACTTTAGTTATATAAAAAGTCATTTTTATCCGACTTTATTGGGCAATATAACATTGCCTTGACACCACCTCAGGGCCGTCAACATACGAAGCCGGACTCGTACGAGCTATCCAAGCGAGTCATCTCCCATTTAAAAATATACCGCGCAAAACGTACCTCCAACTCTTGCAAATAAGGTAAGAAAATGACACACCCTTTTCAGCTACGTGTGCAAACGATCGCCAGCTGCGAAAAGATCTCATCGACGCAATTAATATCTATACTCGCCCAGAAGCGATGGCAGAAGTAGACATCCAAAACGTCCGACGATTTCAAGGGAATTTTAGAAACTGGGAACTGAAGCTTAGTTACTTCGCAAACGATCTAGTACACTTTTTGATTTCTACAAAAGGCACATGGAGGAGAAAGTGCTGGCCGAATTTCGAGAGATAGGAGCCAACAAGTTGACAACGGCGATCACAGTCCAGTTTAAAATAGACTGACCAGATCAACAGCAGACCGGAGTTGGTGTTTTTACGTTTATGAGTAGAAATACTGTGGTATTTATCGAACTGGATGTCAAGAACGAGTTAGAAGAACAAAAAGAACAGATGATGTTGGATGTCGACGCCCGTACCAAAAGGGGTTCTGGATGGGTATTTGACAAAGTCATTGCGTTTTATATCAACATGGCGCTCTATAATCCGGTCGGGGCGACTTACATTCCGCTTCTTAAGGAGTTAGCAAAAAAAGGGCTTTATAGAGACAACGTCAAACACCAACTTGCAACTAATTCGAGATATAAATTACATGAAGATAGAACGTACACTTACAAAGAATCATACAGTTTAAACTTTACAAACGTAGACTTTCCCGCTCGGTTATCGCAGATTCCAGGCATCGAAGGCCAAACCAACTTGGCAATCAACGTATTTCGTTACTCCGCGAAAGACGGTGTGTTTATGCTTCACAAGACCAAAGCTATTGGCGGACCGGTTAACTTACTTTGATTTAGCTGAGGTAAAACAGTGCATTATTGCTGGATCGAACATTTCTCTAGATTTATGGGCGATAACAACAATCACAATGACAGGAAATATTGGTGTCTAAATTGTTTACCTCACTTTCAAACACAACAAAGACTAGACAATCACAAAGAAGACTGCCAAGGAACAGACGTCGCTCCTCCCAAAGTCATACTCCCCTAAAAAGACGAACACATCCTCAAATTTGAAAACCAACACTATCAAAACCCAACATCACAAGCCGTGCAAGAGCCCAAATGTTTGGGAAACACTTGGGTGCCAAACTATCGGGCACTACCACGATCTCTACGTCGAAACGGACGCATAGTTACTCGCGTGCGTGTTCGAAAGCTTTCAAACAGTATGCAAAACGCACTACGGCCTTGATCCTGCTTACAGACATCGACAAGCCCCTTTTTTGAACGGGCTAAACGGGATGGCATCTCTAGCGTAAGAGGCAAACGATAAGCCAAGGCTAACAACCCCGGTCTAGAAGAATACAATACAAATCAACCGAAGTCGTACACCATGTATCTCGATGCCAATAATTTGTACGGTTGGGCTATGAGCCAGTACCTGCCCGTCGGAAACTTTAAATAGGTTCGCGCGCTAGGCAAGTTTACGAATGCTTTCAAAGCTTTCACCTTGTTCTACGACCGGCTTTATATTTGAAGTAACTCTTGATTACCCTTGGCATTTACACGATTTACACAGCGACTCCCCCCTCGCACCTGAAAACATGTGGATTCCAAACGAATGGATGTCAGACTCACAAAAGACTTGATTGTACAAAACAAAGAAAATACCACTTCTGTAGACAAATTAGTGGCTACGTTTTCGACCAAATGCTAATACGTCGTTCACTATTGCACGTTACAAAAATATCTCGAACTTGGCTAACAGTTGGAAACGGTCCATCGCGTAATGTCTTTCGAGCAAGCGCCTTGGATGCACAGCTACATCGATAAAAACACCCAGTTGCGCAAACGTGCTAGCTTTGATTTCGAAAAAGACTTTTTTAAACTTATAAACAATCAGTCTTTGGTAAAACGCTGGAAAATGTGTATCTACTGAGAGACGAGCAAGATGCACGACAATATAAACATTTGGTTTCTAAGTCTTATGACAAATCGACCATCCCCTTCCCAGAGTACGGCGTGAGCGTGCTCGATCTGTCTAAAACGTTAATTTACGATTCTATTACAAAACCTTAAAGCAGACTTTGGAGGAAAAAAAGTACTCGATATTACTCGAAGACGACGCTAATCTCAAAAAAGCAAAAGGCGTACCGAAGTCGTGAAAAGAAGCAACTGAGACACGATCTTACAAAAAAGCGTTGTTTGATCACAAGCAGGTTTATACGAAGCAACATCACATTAGATCGCAAAAGAACATAATTTTTACCATCGTTTAATGGTAATCAATCGGCACGTTGGCTTACGGCCATTATCGAGTAGGTGGCAACTCTGCATCAGCCGTTACAACGTGAAGTTCTTCTCGCACAAATGAACGCTTAGGCCCGTTTATTAAATAATACAATGTTGGGCCCGTTGTTATTTTTTGCCGTTTATCCGTTTAAACTGGCTCGTGCGCTTTTCCACTTGATAAATGTCGACACTCCAGATGAGATCAGTTACTCTTTAACAGTACCACCTTCATGTTCAGCCGGGTAATAAAAGTACGCACGACTACAATGTTTTATAGCATTGCGAGCTATAAAACAGTTTTGAGAATTCTTCTTACTTTATAAATAAAGTTAAGCCAAACAGTTTTTTAAAATAAAGTTAAGCATACCGGTAAGCCAAAAAACCGACCGAAGCAGTTCCTCCGAGAATCCACAGGAGCTCTTTAAATTTTTTGGTGTTCCAGAGGCACGTAAAAATGTGACAACTTGGGTTCAGGCGGCAACGTCTGCAACGCATTTATCCAGTCAATTTCGAATAAGCAAACAACGCCGACGAAATCCTGTTGACTTGCACGTTCTTGCATGATGTGTTTGTTAAAAATGTCCAACAGATAAACGGGTTCGCGTTTCCAGTTTTGTTTAACTTGGGCCAGTTGTTCCAAGGCCAAATCTTGTGTCTTTCGTTCTTCATCGATGCGTTTTTGAGACAGGTTGCTGAATAAAAAGTTTGACCAAGTGAACGCCAACGCGTTAACTGTAGCTCCTCCTACCATCATTAATGTATTCACCATTTTTATACGCTCTTTAATTTAAATGAGACGGGCTGGGTGAGATACAAACCGTGCTGACAGAAAGGCTGGGCAAAATGCGAGAAAACTGTACAGAAAGGCTTGGCGAAATGCGAGACAACTCGGCTGGGCGAGATACAAATCTACTTGGCGAGCTGAAACGAAATAAACCGATAAAAATAAACTTTATGAATTATAAAACAGTATATAATAAAAAGTCATGTCGAGTCAATACACAAAGAAATTAAACCTAAGCTTCCGCTGAAAAACACCGTTTAATAACGCAGTACCCGAGCTCAATAGCTGCGACGCACACGTTGAACGTCAAATTACCGGCGTTAGGGGAAGACGTTGTTGTCTTGCCGAGTACCGCCAAGTTGGCTTTCAAGTTGGAGCTAGACGACGGATCGAACAACAATCGTACAGTGTACAA
Source organism: Acanthaster planci (assembly GCF_001949145.1). The sequence continues at coordinate 106,846 of NW_019091744.1, read as the reverse complement.
CAACGTTGTGCGTAACTTGGTTACAGAACTCAACTTTAGTTTACAAGGTAACAAGATCGTAAGCTACGGAGACGCGGCGTCTTTCACAATTTTAAAGACAACTGGTTGCCCGCGACGCAGACTAAAAATATGGCTTACTTTGGTTAAGAAAGCCAGCGTGTAGGCCAACGAGGGTAAAGACAAGGCAGTGGCAGACGCTTTTAAAACAGATACACGATTCCGTTCCGGTAATTTTATCCCTTGGGTTTCAAAGAACCACTCACGTACCAACTCACCTTCAACAACGTCGACAACATGGTCAAGTCGACAGACACGCCCTGGAATAAGGCGTTTTGGTTTTGTTCAAAGACCGATAGAACCGATAGAACCCAGACGCGATACATTAGAACGAGGGAGAGCGGCATTTTAAACTAACCCCGGAGCAAACAATTTCTATAACTCGCCGTCAAATAGATATCCTGAGACGTAATTATGAGAATTTTATATATTTCAAAGGCCGAGGCTTATTTTATAAAGTCATTGCTAATTATGGAGGAGTATTACTAACCAACAAACAATGAAATCCTAAATTGACTGTAGGTCTTCAAACAATAGCGAAGAAAGCCAGAGTAGCTGGGTATTCAGGAACAGACTTTACTCGACATGAATAAAGTTTCAAAAATTACGGAAAAATATAAGATCTGGGCAAGCGGCTTTAAAAAACCGTTCGGCCTAAAGACATAAACATTATAGAAGATTTAACTCACGATGGAGAAGCGCAACCCGAAGGGCTAACTATAGAGAACTCGTCCTTTACACGAATCGTTAAAGACGGTAAAAGGAGGGCTTCTGCTAAATCAGGGCAAATTTGACGTGTTGGACGACAAGATTCGACAAGTTAAAAACGAATAAAGAGCGTACTGAAATTAAAGAACGAAATTAAATTTTGACGGCTTTTTCTTTGGCCATTAGTGCTCTTACACCCAGTCCAAAGCCTGCTCCTAGTCCGGCAACTGCAGAATTTAGCGAACGTGTTAAAAAAATCTTGGTTTAAAAGCGTTTGCAGCTTTACCAGGAATATTTGGAAGCATGTTGAGTTGGCTGTTTAACGTGGCGAGAAAAGTGGTCTGGTGGATTGCCAGTAACGTAAGGACTTTGTTTGTCGGTGTCGGCTTTTGATTTTGACCCATGTTCAAAACATGCAGATCAGTTAACAATAGTTTTCATTTGGGCAAAAAATTCACCCTTTTTCCATGGAAAACGGGTTTTTTGAAATGCCTTTTACTTTTTGGTTTACTCTAAGTTAACACTTTAAACAACATGATTCAAGCAACGGCTATCACTCCCATGGTTAAGGGGCTTCCTTTTTGAGGCGCTTTTACTTGAATGGGCTTTATACTGTAACAAAATTAGTTTTATTTTAATTTTTGTTGTGTGTTACAGATTTTATTTTAGATTGTTATATTTTTGATGTTCAAGTATATGTGTAGTTTGCTTTCCATATTGGTTGATCTGGATTTAAATGTAGGACTACACCACTATGTTTAGTCCCACTAAATGGAACAGTCCAACATGCCACACCTTTCATTGTTAAGCGATTACCCTACTGGGGACTTCTACCTTGGTTCAATGATCTTGTATTGTACAAAGATTCCTGGGACTTGGCATGCCACACTCTTATTGTTGGGCTATCTATAAAACTGGAGTGTAAAAATTCTCATTAGGGACTTCTTTGACTGGGACGGTCAGGGGAACATCCACAACTGGGATGTATGCGTATATTTCTGTATGTAATTTTTTTGTGTTTATTTCTTTAACAAAAACTTGGGATATTCCGGTCCACCCATTTCTTATATCTGGACTGCTATGCTCTTGTGCATGTGGCAAGGGTATTTTTTTCTGTTACAGGTCCATTTCTGGGGGGAGGGCATCGCCCGCTTTGGGTTTGAGGTAGTTTGTGTTCACATGTGTGTGATTTAAAAATGGCCAACATGTGCAGGAGCATATTTAATGTCACTGCACCCTGCATGGTGCAGGGAGCAACTACTTGTAGTTGAGTTAATTTGTTATATCTATAGCCATATTCCTGTGTGATTAATTACTTGATTTTGTTTACTTTTTTTTTAGAAAATAAATAAGCCGCGGAAAGATTTCTGCGGATTAGCAAGTTGGCCAAGTATCATATCTTTCAGTTATTTTCTTTGATCCCACGTTTGTTATCGGGGTCCTTCATGGATTCCGCTACAATACTTGGAGAAGGCTCTAACACTTTAGACCCAAGCTTACTTTCCAAATCGGCAAAACCGGCCGGTGGATCTGCAAACTCGCTCGATGAATCAGCAATCTCAGGTTTTAAATTAGAATTTAATAATAGGTTGTAAACTATTTGCATTTCAGGTGTCGCAATTAGCAAATTATTGTTGTAACCCTCAAACGTACCAAGATCCATGTCCGACGGCACGAGGTATAAACTGGCCTTGACGACAGTGCATTTTTGGCGTAAGGCAACGAGTCTTGAAATTGATTAATGCTCTGTTGTAAATTCGGCTCCGAGTTAATTAAAGATTCCATGATGGTGATAAATCGCTGTTGAGAATTTAACCAGTTCCAGGCTCTAATACGCTGGTCTTTGTCTGGGCTTGCGCTTCCAACAACGCGCACACGTAAGCCCTAATAGATTCGTTCACCTTTGTGAATAAAGCCCCGCAAAGTTAATGTGTGTCTGACAGTTCGATCCACGTCACGGTATAGGTACTTACGTGCCCCGAACCTTTAGGCGGTTTGGCCCATCCGAGGCCCATGTAAGTGGAACCCACGTTCTTGCCGTTGATCACGTGTAAATCATGAGAGTCGTAATATTTGCCCAGACCGGTACATAGCTTTTAGTCGGCACGTGTCTATAAATTTACGGTGGTCATAGCTGTTGTGCAACGCGTCAAATATGTCGTCGCTCGGTATAGGCATGATGTAGTCAAACAAGATTTTTCTTACCGTGTAATACACGTGAAAATTAAACTACGCTGATATATATGGGTTGGGATCAGACAGTAAATCAAAACCCAACCCGCACGCAGTCGTTGTGCAATAGACCACAAAATTAAACTGGTTTTGATAAAATGATATAAGGTTGCTAACCCAACGGTTGACCGCTTCGTCCGTTTTCACTCTCGGTAATTTGTAGTTGTGCATTAAATTTGGAAATTCGGTGGTAAACCATTTTTTTTACCACGATCGTTTTGACCATTTACTTTTCAAATAACGATTTTTAAAGAGGGGGTGCGGTGGGTTTCACCTCTTCGTATGGAGGTGGTTCCTGTTCAAAATACTTGATTGACTTGTTGATCGTCAAACTTATTCGCCAAGTTTTTTCATAAGATCTTTTTTTTTTAAATCGGCTGCCTTTTCATTAGCCATGGCTTGCTCCCGCTTTCTCCTTGACTTAGCGGTCAAATTCGGTCTTGTCCATCTTGACTTCTTGCAATTTCGCACTGGCCTTTGAGCGTATCTTTTCTCTTATTTCATTAAATTTGCGTAATTCACCCGTGATCAACACAAATTCTTTGTGAATAATATCACCGTCGTTTATCGCTTGCGATACGTACTCGTCGATCGTGTTGAGCTTGGTGTCTGCCAGCACTCTGATCTGTTCGTGTTTTTTGGTTTGTGAACCATCCGACGACTCGCGTATTTCAACAACGCATATGCCCCAAACGCACTAGACCGACGGGTGCCGATACAACTCCCATTAAAGCGGGAATACCTATCGCAGCACTTGCGGCACCCAACACTTCGACTCCATATTCCACGTAGTTGAGCGCGGTAAGTGCCCATTATAAGAAGTCTCACGTGCGTCACGCTTTCGTAAGATTTGCGATTTGATGTGTTCAATCTTTTGGAGCCTGTAAACTTTGGATTCTCCCGCTTAGGCGCAGTTTAACTCTAGCGTAGGATAAATGCTTGTTGTCATCTCTCCTTTTTTATTATATACGCATTTAAAAAAATGTCTAGCTCAATCAAAATTCCTGCGTCTTTGTTGTTAACAAGTTCTCCTCGCTCGTTTTTAACAAAAAAAGTCAACTCCCTAATGTTCCAGTTTATTAAGTTTCTAGGTGTTTTACACACCTCGGGTGTTGAGTTTAGGGGCTCGGTAGCTGTCACGTTTAGCAAGTCTAAAGACTGTCCGTTATAAAAGTTATCGTAGGTATATAACTGCTCACGATGAATAAACGCGAATTTTAAGGGGTTTAAGTCGTATTTGCCTTCATAAATGACGTCGGATGAAAAAAATTTACTTTGGGTAAGTTCAACAGCTTGGACACTTCTTCATTAGCCTCAACTTGAGGTTGGGTCCGTGATTGCCAACGTCACCCTCTTGGACTCTGAGTGAACTTTGAAAGATACACCCGGGATCGAGTTTATTAAAAAGTCAAACCAGTCTATGCTGTATTAACCGTGAGACGCCACGATTTTTTCGCCTTTTGCCTTAGGGTAACGGTTGAAACGAGCCTTGAGAATGAAGTCCATTATATATAGGTTCTGTTAACCACTTGAGAAAACGTCTTTAACCTATGTCATGGCCTCTGTCTCTTCTGGGTTGGTTTGGATCTCTTGCAGGGTTAGTTTGAGGTTGAGCTTTGGGGTTGCCCTCATAAATCTCTTCTAAAGCTTGTCTCAGTCCCTCATATAATGGCGCTGATTCGATTTATTTATTGTTGATCTCAAAAGCTAAACGAACTCCCGTATCTTCTGTTTGTCGTTTGCCTAACTGCGCAAGATTTGACTTTTTGACTGAGCTGTTCAATTTTCTCAGCAATAATTCTGATTTCTTCTCCTACAGTACCATCTACATCGGAGCTATATCCCTTCTATTCCCTGAAGTTATTCTAAGAGGTCCTTCGCCACTGACCCCAGCGGGTCTACTGTCCACGTTTGTGTCCCACTCGATTTCAGTAGCGTTTGGCACGTTAAAATACCCAGCTTTCAACTGTATGTTTTTGACTGTAAGGTCATTGTTGCCTTTTGTGTTATTGATAACGTGTTTGAATTTAAACGTCTGCTCGCTTTCAGCCAAATAAAAAGAATGCGTTTCCATTTTACTTTGTTTGACGTTTCTTTCATTACGTCTTGATAACACACTGCCACCAGCGCCCTGAGTAGTTGCCCCCTAGAAATCTTGCCTTGTAAAATTTGGTTTAGCTTGTATTTTATGAGACCTGCTTTATCTTCCGCCAATTGAATGTCTAATTGTTTGGGCACTTTATTTGTTTTAGATTTGGGCTTTTTGTAAACAAAACGCTGATTGTGTTTGCCGCTTACATTTTCCACTTCAAAGTCTGTATAAGGGTATAATCTTTGAAAACAATCGTGACAAATGACAAATCCGTTTTCTATTCTTTTTTTGGCGTGTTTACAAGTGTCCTCTTTTATTTTCACATATGCTACTGGGGGAGGTTCTTCATTGATCAAAGTATAAAACTCCTCCAAATGTGGTGGGAGGTAATGGCAAGTCATCGTCTTTAATAAATACTTATTCGTTTCTTTGCACAGTTGTCGCAGGTCTTTTCACCTTGATAGAGCTGCACTGTTCAAGAGTCATGTATATGTTCCCACGGCAGGTCAAGTTTCTCGAGAGATAATTTTTTGGATACGCCTAGAGCATTGCTAGTTGTCTATACCACACAATACATGCACTTTTCGGATACGCTAAAAGGTTGTTTTCCAACTGCACAATTATTTTAACAGCTGTCCTTAAAAACACATACGCAGTTACCTCAAACAGACAATCGCTTGCCCGATTGCTGAGCACTCAGTTGTTTCTCTTGCTGCATGTAAGTATATTAATATTTTTAATGAGTGGTAATTGTAGACTGATAAAAGACACAAACGTCAACTGCATTCGCCATTGTGACTTTTACAGTACAACACAATGCATTCACTTCCTCAATGGAATCACACATATATGAGGCACTACAATATCCAAACAGAAAGTATAATCGCACACAATTCCGTCAAAAGGGTGACCTCGGTTGGGCTACGTATAGGATAGATTCTTTTCCGGTAGGTGTCCTGGCATAAAATAACCTCTCTATCCCAAGGATAATGGGGCTAAATAAACATAACCTTAACACTAAAATGTTAATTACTCTGAGTCGCTGTTATCACTGTCAAATCCCAGTAACGATTTAAATGCTGCTGTATCCGAAATGATATTAGCATTGTTATTATTTAAAATGGCCCTTTCGACTCTATATCTAACACTGGCACTGCAAGGCAATAATCAATGTGTACTGTAGTACACGTCTTTGGGACAAATCAACGAATGCATAACGGACCGTTCACCAATATATTTGTCGAGTTAATCTTGCGATATTTGATTTTTATGATGATCAAACAGCGTGGTCGCGGTATGTAACTTGACATACATACGCTTTTTATCTGTATAAGGCGATTTAATCACGTATTCGACTTCTTCAATTTGTCCATATTGCGACTGGCCCATTGATCGTATTGGGTGGAATGTCAGACTTTTTATCTATTTGCATGCCGATCTATTTGTACGCCTCAAAGTTTATGTGATCGAGTATATTTATCGTAGAATCTTGAAGTTCATAGCAGATTTGATCTCCTATGGTATTTTTGGGTTTTTTTCTGTGTCGCCAAATTTATAGACCGGATTTACACCATAGCAGATTGTTTTTGGCATCATAATCAACAGACGTTTTACTTTGTCGTCGTGATTATTAAAAAATGGGCACTCGAGTAGTGTTGAGTATGTTTTTCACTCCTTTTTACTACGGGGTCTACTATCACGAGTCTGTCGGGGTCAAAGGGTCCGTATACAACAGTTGGGCCTGTGCTGTTGGCATTGAGGCGTTCGTGTTCGTTGATTACGATATAAGTTTGATTTGACATGGTTCTGCTTTTTTATTAGATTTTTTTTTCATTTCTTATGAGTTAAACCATAGGTTAAACAATTTAATTTTCTTGATCTATTAGATGTGCGTATGGGTATTAGGGTAAACTTCCTTCTGGAGAAGACGCTGTTATTTCTACATCTTCGTCGTATTCAATTATTAAGCCTAGTTTTTCTGCTTTTCCATCTAAGTTAGATTAAAAGTATGGGTCAGAATCGTCTTATTTTCTAAATCTCATCCTTTGTAACAATCGTATCCGCTGTCACTGTCGTACAAAAATACTAAATACGATACACCGTTTAAAAATTTGCAGTTGATGCAATAATCACAATCGCTACAGTAATCGCATTCTATGCAAGTCACGATTGGTACAACCACAACTGTCGCATTTATCGCAATCGATGCAGTCTATTCAATTGACACAGATGGTGCAGTCTTCGCAAACATCGCAGTTCTTACAATATCCACAAGTTTTGCATTCGTCGCAAGATTTGCAATAATTACATTCTTAGTTATTACATTGATTAATATTATTAGAGTTTACACAATGTTTTGAATTGCAAGCGTCTGCCATGTTGACGGAATTATTTGTGTCTTTACAAAAGTACCAATTGACGTTGGTTTCTAGGTCTAGCATCTCTAGTTTGGTTTATGTGTTTAGAAATATTTTTCACTTTTTAATTAAAATGTCAGGTAGCATAATGATTATTTTTCATTTTGTTTTTACCGCCAGAGGGGTGGGGTAGGTATTCAGGGGAGGGGAACAGTCTTGAACTCTCCTACTACCTACTATTGGAATTAAGTAAGGTTAAACGTAAATTATAGTTTTATCAACCTTAACATTTAAAAAGAACCTAAAAAATGATGCAACTTCGAAATTTCTGGAAACCTTATTGGAAATAGTATACATTGACTATTATTTCCTTATCTTTAATTCCCTGGTGTCCCTGAACTTATAATTTAAGCGCCCCCTGGCGCACCACTGGATTAGAGCGAGATAGAAGGTTTTTAATTGTGTGTGTGTCACACTTCTTTCTCAATACAAAGTTTTCAAACGTGAACAAAATGAGTTTGCAATGGACATACTGACAGGTAGAACGTTTGCAGTTCTTTTATGATGAAGTCGAGCATAGCGATAGTTATGGATGCGAGGTGGCCTTTGAAAATCTTGGCTAAGCGACAGGTTGAGGGTTTTTCTTTGTATTCGCAGCACTAAACGTCTAGACAGGCTTGATTGTTTTCCCGATCCCTTTTGAGTTCGTCACTTTGTCTACCCAACTGAAAAAGCCACCAGTTGTACTGTTGCAATATTTGAGGTCATTGTAGCAACAGTTGCTAAGGCATGGTTAAGCAGGCTTTTTCTTACTTTGAGAACTGTAAGTCACTACTCTGTGTGACTTACAGGGTTGTTATTTTTATGGGGTCGTAACACTATGTGTTTTTAAACCAGTTTTTGCGGGGAAGATCCGGTAACACAAACTGTCTTTTTTTCAATCCAATTTTCCCATGAGAGAAACCGTGGGGTACCAATAGCTATTGAAAACGCTCGTATGGGAGTTTGAGACCATGAGACCAGGTATTTTTGAAAAAGTTTTACTTACTAGCACCGCTTATTACATTGCTCATGCGTTGGGCCGGCTAATAGCCAATCTTGCTCAAAATTTCGGGACGTTTGCCTTTGACGTCCAAATTCCACAACATAATTAAGTTATTATCAATTCCCACACACTGAAATGTTTTTCATACAAGAATGTTTCTTATATAAAGAAACCATTCCAAGCTCATTTTTCTGGAAACTGCGAAATGTATCACAAATTCTACCATTGTGTTGCAGATAGATATTTGGGATGGGTAATTTTCTCATCATCTTCATCTGTTTTACAACCTCTTATGAGGTGAATGAGCTCGCTTGTTGCAAGCTACAGACCGCCCTCAGTTTGCCGGCGGTCAATACTTACACTATGAATTCACAACGGTCGTTTTAGTTCAGTCTAATTCCACTTACTTAAGGGTGTCTTCCGAGGAACATGAGTGATTTGGACACATAAAATGTTTTCAAATTAAAGTCAAACTTTGTTTGCGCCTTTCGGATACGTCGTTAAGTGGAGGTTTCCAACAATGAGAAGTTAGCCCGCACTAAACAATAAAATGGCTTGCTAGTCATTGTTAACCAGAATATATACAAGCCCTCACACGTCCCAACAGTCAGTACCAATGGCATATCACGTAAGCGTCGTTGAAAACGATCAAAAGTGGCAATGAAGATTTCTGTGACTAAAACTTGTCTTTCTTTACACTTCCAAATGTATATTAGGTATAACGTGTTCGTCGGCGGTCAACTATTAGTCTTCTAGGTAAAGTCGTATTATCGTCAAATATCTGCAGAAGAGTGGCTTGTAATAATGCTCATTTTTCCTGTTTTGCTTTGTGTGTGTTGATGAGAAATTAGTTTTTGAAGAAAGAACAGTGTCGCTGACGAAAAACTATTCCAGATGGAAGGTAACGTTTAAAAAAACTATATTGTATAAGGATTATTATTTGTACATCAGTAAATAACGTAACGCATTACCCGTGTGTCACGGGTTATGCTGAAGTCACGCACAACACACATTTTTACTGATTTCTCGTAACCACTGCTGGTTGCATCTTTCATCTTTATTATCATAGAAATGTTTTGGACGCCGACGCAAAGTGGCTGGTGTGGGCAGAGTCACGCTTTGCGTCTATCGCGGGCAAAGACACGGACATCGACCGGGAGAGCTTCAAGAATGCTTTGGACTTACGAAATGTTAGTGGCTTAATTTGTTTGTTCTGATTTATGGCTAAAATCTAAAAACCACCTGGAATACTGGGATTGGACGTAGCTTGTAAAGCATCCTTGTGGTGACTTTGGACAAAGATCAAAAGAAAACCTGAAACATATGTAAAACAATGTAGGTAGCTATTTAGTTGTGTACACTTTCTTTTGGATCCTCCCAAAATGGTACCAACGGTTATCTTCTTTTTTTTTACCAGTGAAATGGTTTTTAATCTTAAATTTAATCAATTCCCTGGGGCTTAATATTCACTTTAACGATTGGAAAGTCACTGCTCATTAGTTGCTTGAAATTTCGAAGACACCCTTTTATAAAGTCTTTATTTCCTGGTTTGTCTAACTATACGGCAGGAATTTTTCGCCGACCGGTTCTTCGATATGTTCGACTACGATCATAGTGGGACGATCTCCCAGCAAGAAATGATGCACGGTCTCTTTCTTCTTAACAAGGGAACCAGAGAGGAAAAACTCCGGTTCTTTTTTGACGTCTTTGACCTAGACGGTAAGGCTTAGCCAACTTTCCTGTGGCTTCAGTTTCTATTTTGTACATTTATGTTTCCAACAAAACGCGTCCTCTTTTGCTTCTGATGGCAAAATGACATTTCCGACAGCATATTGCTAATTCCAGGACACAAATTTCATGGATTGTATTTTTTGTTTCACAAGAGGGATCAACAATTAATTCAACCATAGGATTCTTCATCAACATAATGCAGTATTCATGGGTCTACTTCTAAAGGATACGTCTGGAGTGCAGATTTACTGTAAAATTCCTATTGGCCTATTGTGTCCGGGAATGGGCAAGCGGAATTTTTTTCCCCTGAAATGATTGTACCAATTTTCCCATCTGTAAAATCCTTTCCATTCGTTTTCCCATAATAAGCGAGCTTAACCAGTAAGCTTTGCAATAGCATTTATCCTACTGTAACAATAAACCAAGCAAGTTGTCGACTATTGGGCAATGGGAAAGTGGAATGTGCTTTTTATCTTATTTTTCTCGTTTGTACTCATTCGAGCCGAGACTAATTCTGTTGTATTTCTTTATTTACAGTAATAAATTAAATCAAATCAATTGTCGTTAAAACTCCTCTTTTGTGAAATGGCTATAAAAAGGAAATGATTGTTTATCATCTGCCTCCACCTCGAGAAATGAAAGCATGTTCCCAGTAGCGCAACAAGGTTCAGTTGCATGATCACTGCAGCAACGTTTTTGACAAATTGAAATACTTCGTTTATTCGCATATTCAGGACAGGTTTTACATTCGTTCACACGTGATTTGTTATTTTGTAAAGAGGTGACATCACATGACATATGGAGTCTGGCCGATTGTCTATCTGTTTTGTCGCCTGACCACGACGTTTGGCTTTGCTGTGTCATCCCACACGGTGGCGGCAGTTTTTTCTACATCCTATAGGCAGATGTAGGTACGGCTTGACAGACCCTAAGCTCTCCTGTGTACCCTCCATGAGGTGGAAGTGTCCAAGCCAGCGAATTCATTGCAGATGGAGCAAGAAGAACATACTTGCAATGTGGACTCTGGACGGAACGGAGGAGTTTGTCTTCTTGACAATGTCTTAGTAGGAGATTCGAAGTATGCGTCTGAGACACCTCATATGGAAACTGTTAAGCTCATTTCCCTTCTCAACGTCAGTGTTCAGGACTCCGTGCAACAGAAGTGGTGCTGACTTCGTAAGCTGTGTATAGTACATATTTCGTTCTGTAAGCTTCTTGTCTGTCGGGGCACACTTACGTCTGCTTTGTGTTAGATTTAGGAACTTTCCTGATGCGCTCGTCAGTCTCGACATTAAGGGGGATATTTGGAGATTATTGTGGAGGCGAAATACGTTATTTTGACGAAGGAGGATTGTCAAGTCATTGTGCAAAGAGGTTCATCAGACGTAGAAGATAAACTTCAATGTGACAACATCTTGCCCAATTTAATAAAACGTCGTAACAAGAATTATAGCAATGTAATGTTCCTGTTCCCTGCCCTACGCTTCCAAACTACCGATACTGACAAAAATAAACTCTCCAATACTTCCAGTACACAAATTGGTGGTCACTAGCCCATAGTACAATGAAACTACACCCACAAGTAGCAAGAAATAAAAAAATGTGAATTCTCTTTGTGTCTCCTAGAAAATGGAACCATCGAGAAAGACGAGTTACGAGCTCTATTGAAGACGGGAGTGGAGGACAGCTCATTGCAACTCAGTGATCGGAAAGTAGATCACCTGACCGAAACGCTGTTTAACACTGCAGACCAAAACAGCGATGGCTCCATCTCATTCGATGAGTTCATGACAGCACTTAAGCGGTACCCAGATCTGCTGGAAAATTTCTCAATCGGGTAAGATCAAAGCACTTTCGACAGACTTATAAGCTGTATACACCGAACATCCCTAATTATCGTATTGTCATCTCACACTGCATATTTATCTTATTGTTCATACTATGATATAGTGCAGCAGCTTGGCTTAAAGACACTAGACCCAAGAGACGAGGTTGCAGAGGTATACCCTGGTTACGGGTCAACTACTTGCGGAATAATATCCAACGAATCGCACTACTTCTGACCATAATCCTCGTGACTGGTGTGGTCTTTGCAGAGGCCGCCTACCGCCATTCATTTAACCCTGATGCTAACTGGTGTTTCCTGATTGGTAGGCTCTTTTATAATGTGACCTTTTGATGGGCCTTCTTTTCCTGTATAGCTTACATTTTTTGTCGACAGGAAGTCGTTTCTTTAATAACACAGATTTATTATATTAACACACAAGGGTTCTTGATTCCAGATTTGAATTTCCTTTGGTTAATGGAGTCGAAGGAAAAATAAAAGCATGGCGTGGCTGCATAAACCAAATGCTACCTTTCTACAGGGTGTCTTAATTAGAACCTTGCAAAGAGAGCACTGACATCTAATTGTGGACGCCGTTTTGGGTAATTGCTTTAACTAAAAAAAATAATGGCCATCCGCAATCATTTCCTACCTAATCCTACCTCTACGGCCTGGTTTAGTCACCTTTAAAGTCAGGCATTCCCATTAGCCAGACAAAAAATATGCTGGGGCCGGCCTCTGGCCGAGTCCCATGTAGTCTTGGGCCAAAACGTCAGGACTCGATGGTGGACTCGATCGAGCGTATGCCGCGCGCGCCGATTTCTTTTGCGCCCTCTCGTGACTTCATTCACCAATCGACGGCTCGTTCTGCAGTCTTGAAAATCGTTTACAAGCTGGGGTTTTTTAGCTTTACTTCTCCTCCGGATTTCCGGAGGAACCAATCAGCGTCCAGCAAATACCAGTTGAATCTGTATGTGATGTATGTAGATTAACCCTAACCCTCCTCAATCCTCCAACAGGTGAAGGATTGAGGAGGGTTAGGGTTAATGACCTGCATCACATGACCTATCAGGCGATACAATCGACACATGTACATATACAAGCATTACTACGCGACTCTAAGCGTACTACTAAAGTACCAATTCTGTCGCCGTTGATAATGGCCGCGGTCGATTCATTGGACCAAAGACGTAAGCCTGTAAAAGACTTCCTATAACGGAACTGAAAAAAATAACAAGCTGACGCTATTGATGCGAATCCCCTCCAGCGCTCTCACAGTCTGTCTTGTATCCTTTTTTGCATCCTAGGGTCAATGTGAATATTCATATTAAACTACTATTTTACATACAAAGACCACGCCTTGGTTGTTGAAGATTCCCAAGACGGTAGAACAAGCCGTCGATTGGTGAAATGAAGTCATGATAGGGTGCAACAGAAATCGGCGCGCGGCATATGCTCGATCGAGTCTGCTATCGAGTTCTGCCGTCTTGGCCCAAGTCCCATGGAACTGTGTGTAAACGTCTCAGCCACATACCCCGTAGGAATTCAATGGCATTATTTACACACTGCAGGGCGGCGCAAGGGCAAGCCAAGGCCTTTCACGTGATTTGTCAGTTGCCAGTCGGCTTCTAAGATGTTTTTAGACACGCGTTTGGATAATTTCGTTGTGGTGGTGGGGGTATGTGGATTGATTGTTGATTGTTGCTTAGCACATGGCTCGGCCCTTGTTCAGCCCCACCCTGAAATCCAGACAGAATGGGGAGAAAGATATTCCGACTTTTCTTTGACTTTTTTTTGGGGGGGGGGTTTCAATGTGTAGGGGCTAGATTTGAATCAAGTCGGACTTACGTTGTTCTTCCTCAGACAGACATACTTTCAGTCCGTACGTACTACTCCGTCATCGCACTCGGCCCGGCAGCTCGCATAACACTTATAAGGCGCCCTCATTTGATAGTTTTTATTGTACACCGTGTGTCATACGTCACCAGTCAGTAACTCCAACTTGACGGATGAGCCAATTGGACCCCGGTAATATGTAGTTATTCATGATTGCATGTGAACGACATAATCTTGCATAATGTTTACCGAATTTCCACCAATCACAGTCGTCAAACATGTAGACTCGTTCATTATGATGCAGGTGTGAACGACGTAAAAATCAGTCCGGCAATTTGATTGGCTGCTACCACCTTTGGTAGATGAGCCCATTGGCTGTGTACAAACGGTTGGCAGATTCGTCAAGTCGGGATTTCTGAACTGGACTCGTAGTAATAAGTGGACACAAGAGGGTGCGAAGCAAGTAACGGGGCTCGGTCTCGATATGTATCCCGAGCATAGAGTTACATTTTATAAATAATTCTATGATCCAAAGGATAAAGGAGATCCCGACTTGAGTCAAGACTATGAAGGGACACTCACTGAAAAAGGTCAAACCCATATAAGTGCATCTGAAAGGGAATGAGGGCCACAATAATCACACGGCGTCTGGACTGGCGTCCACAGAAGCCGCCAGTCCGGGACACAACTGTTCAGCAGGGTTGAAAACGAAACAGAAATTAATTAATTTGATTCTTGAATGGGACTGATTATTTTCGTAAATGGTAAACATGTTCTGTTTGAATATGATGTCCCAATATTTATGATATCAAGAAATTCACAATTCTGTCACACCTGAATGAGCCCAAATTTAAACCGCGACCGTGTCAGAAATGAATTTACACCACACGCATCATAGGTTTGCCCAGCGTGAAGCGTTTCTGAAGAATTCGGAAGCTTTCTAAAGAATAAGCAAAAAGCAGTCAAGTAAATTGATTTCAAAGACAACCGTGGTTCTACTTAGGGGCTTATTCTTGCCACTGTCCCAGTTTTTGAACTTCTGCCCTCGTTTTTTTGCTTTCAAATAGGTATTATTCAATTTGGGGATTCCAGCCAAAATTACGTAGTTCGGACAATGAAGCCATCACTGAATTCAACACCAAAACATCCATTTAGTAAAAAGCCACTGAGCCACTTTTTGCTCAGTCATCTGTGACGGAAATTAGGATTTCTTGGCGTTATACGAAAAAGGACGTCATAATAAAACAGACGATCAGCACTTTTTACAAAAATAACAAATCACATTAAAGAAACAAACAATTTGTCTCGGTTTTTATTTTTATTAAAGACACCCTATATAGTGCTTTTTGAAATATACAACGGTAAGGTTTCCTATGAACAAGTGTGAATAACTCTCGTGAAATCCCTGTCGTGCTTGTCATTTTCAAAGCAACGATTTGGGTAATAAGGACATTATGAATTTGTAGTTTTTATTGCTTTTTTCTTCAAAACGTTGATTCCTAATTAAGCTCGTGGTTGTGGTCAGGCTTTGAACTTCAACTGCGCCATTATCGTCCTCATGATGCTTCGTAAAACTTTGAGTTTTCTGAGGTCGTCGACCTTGCTGATGCAAATCCTACCCTTTGACGACAACATTATGTTTCACAAATTCATCGGGTACCTGGCTGCAATCCTAGCACTCGCACACACCTTGGGTCATGTCGGCAATGCATGTGAGTACTGATGATCTTATGTACACTGGTCACCTAAGAAGTCTGATTGTAAATCAGGCATGCTGGTATACTTCTACCATTAACGTTGCATCGAGCTAGATTTGTCGTGGGGGGAGACATCCTACACAGACTTAGTGCTGAATATTCGCAGCACGTTTAAGGGTAGCTGCACTCGATTTGTTTACAGACTTTCAAAATGCAAATATTTTGGTCACGGTTAGCCTTATTTTTAACTTTTTGAAAGGGTGTTTTGCTGCCTTATTTATTTTAAGCTAATGAGTTTTTACGTATTCATGAGGAAAACTGTGATGTCATCTCAGGACGAAAGCCTCAATGAAACGTCGGATTGTACAAAATGTCCTGTAATTTGAAGATTTTGTTGGATTCAGTTTTTTCATCTTAGCTGATTCATTGTTGTTCATATGCAAGGCAATAAGCAAGCCTCGATCCCTTTCCCACAAATGTTTTTAATATTAGTAAACTCTGGGTTCACAATTTGAACAGAAAACTATGGTGTGCAAAGTAAACATTTAATCTGCGTATATAGATATGTCTAATTCTTATAGAATCTCTTATAGAGATATCTCTATTGTATGTCCTGTTTTAATGGAGACATCTCTATTATGATGCCGGTCCCGCACACTGGGTCAACGGAAAGGTCATTGTAACGTAACGTACAAAATTTAACTGAGCAGAAGGTTGTGTAACGTTTCCAAATGTAAACAACCCCGAGAGTACAAGTATTGAGACACGATCAAAGCCCCTCAAGATAATAGATAACACAAAATGTCGAGAGCAACCTGCTGAACTCGGACGAGGAAACTTATGGAGATATCTATATTGCGCGATAGAGATTAAATGTTATTTTTGCACGCCATAAAAACCCTTTTTGCACTAAATTATGTCTTCCCTAGATGACTTCACAGCATTAGCGCCCTCAAATGTCGTGGATAATTTTAATTGTTTGAAAAAGCGCACTTCTCAAGGCACGTTACCTATTAGGAATGTAAAGACATTTCAACTTTAGAAGGAAAATACAAAGTTGAAGAATACAGAATTTGTCTAAGCAAAATTGTTTGTAGCGAAACTTTAAAATGGCTTGTTTGCTGTGCTTATGTCAGAGTTTATTCAAGACAAGGAAGAAACTCGTCATTTTAAAACGACGTCTATCTTAATCAATTTGAGGCAACATTTGAACCAATAGTCAGCTCTGATGGGGGGAGGGAGTCCAAGAAACGGGAGTCCCCAAATCTTTAATACAAAAGGCTTTTACGACAAAAGTTACATTGTTTCTACGACAGTGATCTTACAGACATACAAGAGTTTCACAGCAGTCGAACTGTTATTCACCGACCCCACCCTCCTTCCAGTCGGGCTCCGGGTGGGCAAGCTTGTTGGAAGTGCCTTTATCACGGGCTGGATCCTAGACATTGTCTTATTGGTTCTTATCTTGGGATCACTGAGCTACGTAAGACGTTCTGGACATTTTGAGGTAGGTCTAATTCCTACACACGTATGCACGAAAGATTTTGCCACAGTCCATGGGTTTGATTGACATCCATCACAAACACCAAGTGATATATCCTTTCATGGCATGTTGTAATTTTTGTGCTTAACAACAGCATGAAATTGCTTAATAATGCCAGTGGTTTGCTACCTTTAATGCCGTCTGATAATACGAGATCTCTCTGGTGGGTCAAAATGACTCCGCACTATTCATATTTTAGCCATATTTTGGTGTGCATATTACAACAGATTTTCTACTGGACTCACAAGATCTGCTACTTTCTCTTCTGGTTCCTGCTAATCTTACACGGTCCAGTGTTCTGGGCGTGGTTTGTTGGTCCACTCATCCTCTTTCTTCTTGAGAAGTTCAGTAACCTTCAAATCATCCGGCGCCTTCGTCATGGGAAGACGTATATCAAGGAGGTAGACCTGCTGCCCTCTGGAGTGAGTATCTATGTGTGGAGACTCACTTGCTATTTACGTCATGTAGATGTAAGGGTGCAACTTTGCAATGTACCTGGTTACGTGTGTCCATTAGGGTAAATCCTGGGGATTGGGGTATATCCCCCAATTTTTGATAGGCCATTGAATCTCCCCATCCCCCACTTTTTGTGAGCAAAAACTTTAAAGAGCATGGTGAAGAATTTGCCAGACTTCCAAGGACTAAAATGTGTTCATTAGAGGCCTATCATTCAAAAAAAATAAAGAACAACTAAAACAGGCATAAATATGTCATTCTGAATATATATTACAGATGAACATTAAAACCATTAACATCGACATCTATATAGTCATATTGTGTCACACCCTTTTCAAATTTTCATGTGCCCCCCCACTTTCCACCCTCCAATTTCCAGCACAAATTTAAGCCATTGAGTGTATTGTCCATAAAATACTATCGTTCTGTTAAATGATACCATATGCAGGCGCAAATCATCTAATTTTATCCTTCATATCCCTGTTTGATGGGCTCATAGCATCTGAATAGTTCTAGCTAAACCATCTCAGCTCCCTTGGTAGTATTTGGCCAATACTGCCATGTCAGGTGCAGGCAGGTTTTCACAATATCTACCCTCACAGACACTCTTTCGTTTGGGTTGGGAGAGGTACAGAGGGCCAAAGTGACATTATGTCTTGATGCTAAGAGCTTGATACTAACCGCAGTCCCGTAGCTGGGAGCCACAAATCTCAACGACTGGGTCACATGTCCCTACAAATGTCATAAGATGCCAGGTAATTGAACCTTGTAGTAAAGCTCACTCAATTAAGATAGATGTCAGCTTAAAAAGACATGCATTAATTTTATATATTTGGATTTGAAACGACCAGTGCATTTTCTTTTCAGGTAACACATTTGGTCATGACCAAGCCGCGTAACTTCAAGTACAAAGCTGGGGACTACGTTTTTATCAAGATTCCTGAAATAGCGAGGAACGAGTGGCACCCGTTTACGATTAGCAGTGCTCCGGAACAGGCAGGTCAGTATCGATACCAACCGTAGTACTGCCGCAAGAAATAGAGTTAAACTAAATTATTGTGCCGAGTTCAGACAAAGTGATGGGAAAGAAATCGTGTCGCCTGGAATGTAAAATGAATAAAAGTGATTGCACTGTGTATGCAATGGAAATGAATAAAATAAATCAAGTCGGGTCAGATTGAATCAAAATTGACGAGGTCAAATCGAACCCATTGTGCAAAATGCTGATATGTGTTCAATGAGTTCATATTTGCCACTTAATTACATGAGTGGTAACCTAAGGACACCTACGCGATGCTACATGGAATATCTACATGGAAAAGGTTTCTTTACTATCTGAGATGATATTGTTTTTTTGATAGGCATTCTGTCTCTTCATATTCGGTCTGTTGGTAATTGGACCATGCGCCTCTACCGTTTCTTCGATGGCATGCAGTCCATCACGATTAAAAAGTCTCTGGGAGTAAAGTGTCCGAAAAGCCCGTCTGATGCCGATCAGCGAGTCAACGCTGGGTTCGAAATATCACAAGACGACTGCAATAATTTCAACGGTACACCACAGTCAGATGATCCTTACAGGCCCACTGTTGATGACACGGCTGTCAGGATCGCTACCGACGACTCCCCCACGAGTCTCGACGAAGTAGAATCACCGCCTGTCATGAAAGTCTGCCGAGTTAGTTTCAACGCCGAGGTTGATCCTCAAACCGTTGTACAATGGAAGAAGACCTCGCTCCCTAGCAGGATTCCAGAGGTTGATGAGGAGTTAGTGGAACTAAGCGAGATCAAAGTAGACCAAGGACATGAGAACCAGTCGGCAGATGTTGGAAAAGTAGCTGAAGAAATAGGAGAAGAGGTCAGAGTTGAGATTTTACACGTTATTTTTATCAGCAGGCTAGTATACAGTACGAGTTCCGAATAATTTGTCCTCTAAAACATATTCCCCGAAGACAAATTCAGTTCGGCAAACTTTGTGACAGAAGTAATCTCTTTTTTAAAAATACTTTACACTGATAGAAAGTGTGAATTACTTGTAACGGGAAGTCTATTTTCATCCATAAATATCAGAGTGAGGATACCTCGACCGTTCCTGAAATTGAAAGGTCAACTGAAGGAGCATCAAAGAACGGGAGACATGCCTTCTGTAAGGGAAATGAATCAGTGAAACAAACTAGTCCGAGGATGATGACTTCAACTGGGCCCACTGCATACCTCAGTCGACAAGTCTCCAAGGAAAGCCTCAGACCACAGGTCCTATTTGATATAAAGACGAACAAGATACAAGTAAGTAGGAGACGAAAGTTTGTTTTCAAATAATATGCCAGGCATTTCTTAAACCCTGAAGTGTTGTCAGCAATCAGGATTGCGTTTGTTGAGCAGTCCCTAGATTACACATCTTATTTGATAGAATACCGTGAGAGGTGAGTGTTTATTTAAATAAGGAAGGAATTCAAATCTTTAGGCAGTAATGGTACTTCAATGGAATGAAGAATTTTGCTTGCCTGTTGTAGGTCCACATTCAAGGCCCCTACGGGACACCAAGCACCAGCGTCTTTGAGTCTGAGCACGCTGTATTGATCGGGGCTGGTATCGGTGTCACTCCGTTTGCTTCCATCATGCAGTCTATCATGTGCAGACATCGGAGTATTGTTACGACTTGTCCTAACTGTCAACATACCTGGGTGGAAGAGGAGCGAGAGAAACGGGCTCTTAGGGTCAAGAAGGTAGGAGCCATCATTTACCTTATTTGCGGGTGGGCCATTTTTATCCCTTTTAAAAATCTTACAGTCATGTGTTAAATGGGGATAACTGTCTTTGTGCTCCAGCAAGTCCAAATTAAGGAAGAAAGGAGCATACCCTCTTTTTGCCATATGTGACAAATATTTCAGAAAATGCTTGTTATAGCCAAAAGTATTGAGCACTTTCTCATTCCAGAGTGTTCAATAAATTAAAAAACTGATTAAGGATGAATTGCCTAATGTCCGATTTGTGATTAAAGCTCATAGAAAGCGGAAAACAAAAAAGCTGACACAACTGGCGAACTTTTGTAAGACACGGTAATCGAGAGAGTCTTTATATTTTACTCAGAAATAAATTGCAGGATACACAAGCAACCAAGCGAGGAACTGACAGAAAAACCAACCTTCAAATTGATGACTCACAAACCAAATCAAACAGTTCATTCTACCGGTCACTGACCATGATTGCCCATTCTTGTTATGATCAGTAGCTCACCGACCGAAGTACCATTGTGACGTGGACAATACAGGTGTGGTTCCTGCATGGCCAATTCGTACCACTTCGTTGTCAAACTTCTTTTTCATTGATCTTTGCTGTTGATTACAATATTCATGTAGAGTATTTTGTTAGTATCAATTCTAATTTAGGTTTCTTGTGGCAGGTGGATTTCATTTGGTTGAATCGAAACCACACGGCCTTCGAGTGGTTCGTAGACATGCTGTTGAATCTGGAGCAAGGGCAGAGTCAATACTCCTTGGATCGCTTCTTGGATATCCACTTGTTCATGACAGGCATTAAACGCTTCGACATGAAGAATGTTGGCCTCCAGATGGCACTAGACTTAGTCCATAAGCAGGAAAACAGGGACATGTTGACTGGACTACGAACCAAGCTACAGGCTGGAAGACCAGATTGGAATAAGGTGAAAAAGAACAAAAGTTAGAGCAACATATAGAGTGTACAAATTACTCTCTTTGCAAAGGGAACCGAGATACTGATTTTGCTGTTTAATTTTGATACGTTTCCTTTCACCAGAATGTAGTTTGTAAATGTATTTTACCTCTTTGGTATTAAGTAATTGTATCTTGGCTTCCCTGTGGGGACATATCTCAGGAACATTTTTTTGTTTATGGCTGGCTGGTGAAAGTTGGGATTAATTTTAAATTGGGTTACGGTTGAGAGTAAAGTTTGGATGACAAATGTGCTCGAAGTTTTACTGCTATCTTTCTAACATCCCAACGTGACGTAAAATTACGAGAGGAAAAATTTGATCACAAATGGCCAAATTAGTATTAGATGAAGATTAGTATTTAAAGTTTTGATAAGTATGAGTGTAAATTAATTCACAGATATGGGATAACACTTTGCCAACGACTTTGGATCTTGAAATGTTCTATAGAGTCAGAATTGGAAGAATATTGTATGTAAGAATTTATATCAATAGTCATGCAAACGCAAATTTTATAAACCATGAAGTGTTTCCTTTTTGTCTCTTGTTTAATTGCAGCTCTTCAAGGAGATACAGGAGGAGGATAAAGGAAAGGTGTCGGTGTTCTTCTGCGGTTCACCAGCTTTGGGAACCGTCATCAGTAAACACTGCCAAAAGTTTGGGTTCATGTTTCACAAGGAGAACTTCTAGAGGAAATATTGGGTTTAGTTTCCAAGATAAGGGTTATCCAGTTTCAGAACAAAGGGCAATGTGCTAATGGGCAAAGGCGTTGGCCAATGGGGACTTGGATACATTTCACACAGCATTTTTACCAGAATGTTGTTTTCTAGTGGTGTGAATTTCTGATGGAAATATGGGAGTTGGGGATTTGTGAGGGGATGACTTGCCTGGCCATGGAAATTTGAAAAAGCGGGTCGGGGGGTAGGGGACCATATGACACTACAAGGGGTGATGTTCATGATACAGATGTACATCTTGAATATGTATTACATTCATGCAGACTCTTTCATGAGAATGATATATTCATGCTTCTTTTTTACATTTGTTTTCTGTCTTTGAGTGATTCAATAGCCGACCCCAACCTCCCATCCCCCGGGATTCACACCCATGTTGGAGGCTTGGCCAAAAAGTAATACAAGTTGATAATATGTCTATCTAATGCTGTGGTGATGTATTTTCAATCGTTGTTAATACAATAGTGGATACTGTACAAAGTTTTTGAGTGATATACTTCATTGAGCGCGAAGATACTGGTCTGACAATTTTTCAATTAATCGCTTGTTTTCACAGGATTCCAGATGTTTTTGTGATGGCTCATAGTTCATGGACTCCAGAACCAATTTTTTTCCCAGAAAAAAAGACTAGACACAAGAATGCCATGACTTAGTCAATTTGACCGAAATGAACCTCGCTGGTTCCCAACGACTATGAAATGCACGCGTTACAGTAGCATCTTTCCCAACAAAATGAACACTTCCGAAAATATGGCTCTTTTCAACCGATGAAGGGGTGCTTCTGCTAAAGGCGAATTCCCTGACGAATCACGTTTCCTGGTAAATTGTGACCAAAAAGTTTGAGTTTATCGTCGTCGTGGTGAATGATTCTTTGACTGTAATTTCGTAGATCACGACAGATGGGGAGGTCAGCATCCTGGTCTGCGCAGGTATCACAGCAATTGACCTTACTGATCTGCTAGCCATAAATGGTAACATCAATGCCCAGAAGTACAATGATGAAATTTTGGAGCCAGTAGCGAGGCTGTTTCTGAATGGACACCCAGAGATACCTCTGTTTCAACATGAAATTGCGCAGCCTCATGTCGCCAGATTGATTACCCAGTATCTTGAGCGCAGTCACAGTTTAACTCCTACCATGGCCTTTCTTTTGTCTAGACCATAGCCCTATCGACCATGTGTGGGTTGAGCTCGATCATCCAATCCTGTCACGTCCAGTGGTGCATAAAACAGCCCAAAACTTTGCTGCCAAAGTGGTGCCCTCTGGCACAGGTTTCCATCAGCTGATTGATTCATCCTATGCATCGAATCAGCAAAGTGTGTATCCCATGCCCAGAGCGACGGTAGGGCACATAGCGTGTTACGGTCGGTTCATACTTCATGCGAAAGTGAAGCAAATTTGACGTCATGAAATGCCTCGAAAGCTAGCTCAAGTTGAAATATGTTCAACTTTTGCAAATTTGCGACGAGAATATTTGATCTGATATCAGAAATACATTACGTTAATCGACCGTCAATCAATTCTAACTCGATTTCCACGATAACTGTATGTTATTCATTAACGACATCGGTAATGTGTTAGACTTAAAATAATGCTGTTAGATAACGCAAGCGCAATAAATCATTTTGAGGACATTTAATCGGAGTTTATTGATTGAGAAATGTATTGCTTTAATGATAGGTTAATTTGTTGATAAATCATCTAAAAGGAGGAATAATCTCTGAATATCCTACTTGAAAGACAACAGATAACAGTCTCGGTTAATGTGGGAGACTTCCTCAGTTCATAGGACAGGCAGCCTGTCTATTTCTAAACCCAATTTTATTTTCTAATTCAGGTAGCCAGTCTATGTGTCATTTCGTTTTGCCTGCAAAAGGTATACTTTTGCAATTCATCACTACGTAGAGAAATGTAAACATTGAATTTTTGCACAACAGATATAGGTCACCAATGCTATTCTTTTAAGGCAGTACCTTGTAGAAAAATTATTAAATTATTAAATATTGCTTAAGGGAATAACTTTGCATTTAAATTGAGATCTTTCTAAGTTTACTTCAGCTGTGTTTATAATTTGGGCATATTAAACGGCGTAGGAATAGTGAGCGGCTCACAGATTGACCGAGACAAGCAGATTTTGGTGCAAGTCTGCTGTTTTTCAATGAGTGCGCCATGAGCTCTCTTCATGGCAATATGCTGAGCTAAAAAGGGGTTATTTCCTCCAGCGCCTGTGGTAAGTTAATTCTTTATGTGGTTTCTTGTGACAGTGAGGTTTACTAGAAGATGCATTTAATAACTTTCTGTTGGTTTGGGATGCATAAATTTTAGCCACATTTTGCTCTGTTACCTGCAAACTGAATACATGTACATATAGGACTACGACAAGTTAGTGTTAAATTGAGCTGTGACGGCTTTTATTTGTTGAGTCCTTACTACCTATTTGCGTACGTCAATTCTCACTATCTTGTGTTTGTATTTATATATTATTTACAGAAAACCTAGTAACATACCCAGGAATATTTTGGGGGGCCAAAACATCAGAAATAAAGACGAAATGGTCAGGTGCAGGCTGTGGCGTAATTTGTGTTGCAGACGTCTTTTCTCCAGTGTGAAGCACACCCTGTCCCAAATGATATTGGGGGCTAACCCCCTCGCGGCGTCAAACTACATTTATGTGTTAATGTGTCCACGCAGAATGCTGGTTTCGAGAAGCTTCAATCATTTTGGATTAATACCAACGTTCCAACTGCACGTTAATAACTCAGTTACATTTATCGTCAATATTTCTTTCCCTACTTCATAGTATTTTACCGCCTTTATTTTCGTTTTAATGCTAACGAAATTTCAATATTTATGAGCAAAATTGTGATGTCATTCCAGGAAACTTCCCTATATGGTACCCCAGCAACTGCGCTCTTAGTTGTTCAGGAGGGCATGGATAATTTTAAATAGGACTTTTTAATGCATTCAACCAAATAGGAATCTACAGGAATTTTCGTACTTTGAAGAAAAAAACAAAGTTGCGGAAAAACTGATTTGTGAAGGTTGTGCAGCTGTAGGAATCTGACTAAACGGGTACTTCTAAAAGCAGGCAAAAAGTACAAACACACCAGAGAAATTCAACAAACATATAGAAGTTGGTAACAAAATTAATGTAAGGTATGAAGTAAAATAGTATTTTGATCGGTTCGAAGTTAAATCTTGTTCATGAAAAGTGAATTGCTAAAGCAAGAAATGCTGCCACCGCGAGCCAGTCTGGGCCTCACCAGTCTGGGTGAACTATTTCCACGTGCAGGGAAAGTCACCTGACCTAAACAGGTTTGAGGTCCAGGAGTTAGGGGACTTTTGGCGGAAACATACCACCGACTGATAATTGATTTGGGGACCCAATCGACTGACACAACAATGAGCATGTTCGGACACGAGGAATTACCGACAAGATCAGATGAACTGGTTTAATATAGGTCTACTTTTCTTTAACTAATGTAATCACTGTTGGAAGATACCTCTTTCATACAAGAGTTACAAAAGAATAATAACATATAATACAAAACAACATTTCAATAATCCGCACGCCGCAAAGTGCAGCTAATAACTCTACTCTACACTTTGCAACCAACGACGTGTATCCGCGCTCCGCAATCAGCACCCCTCACTAGGGTGACCCCTATATCGGCGAATTACTGGTGCTACCTATGCCAAAATAACTGGTATATAGGAGCGGTGCCGCACTGTCTGTCCAGTCTTTCACCACCCACCCAGACGGTGACCTTTGGAGAGACTTAGACAACTCTGCCCACAACTTTACCCGCACATTAATTTTCTACTCACGGTCCTTTCTGACCGATACTAAGAACAGCACACTTGACCAATAAAGCAAAGTACTCCGGATATGTTAAGATTACTTAAGTAACTAACTGCACTTTAAAACGTTTCGGTTAAAAAGACCACCAATCTCAATGGTCGACACACTATTGGTTGTTTTCGACCAGTGTATTGGTTAAGTTGTAACAAATGCGTTGGTTGTTCTTCAATCAAGCACATTGGTTGAGCATTCTACCACGAAATGAAATAACATATTGGTCATTATGTTGGTTCTCCTTCAACAAATCCTGTTGGTTGAACCCAAAACCAATCTGTTCATTTTTTCAACCAATAGTATTGGTAAGTGGTAACAGAGATAATAATGACGTAGAGCGCTTTGATCTATATTAAGGGCGCTTTATAAATACCTGTATTATTATTATTGTTATTGTAGCGGTCCGGTCCTTCTGCCGTTGTCAGGAGGATGAAGATCCGTCCGCCAATTAAGGAGGATAGTAGGCGCAAAACCAGGCAAAAAACTGGACTCTAGGCGACTGTGGCTTGATTCCCTTCGATTTATTCCAAGGTGTCAATCAGCAATGAAAGTGTAACCTAAAGAACCCCCCAAAAATAAACATAAAGGAAGACAGAGGACATACTATTATTGAGTGATGGCTTACATGTACATCGTAATAAACGTTACATTCGGTATTTCGGTGATAAATTCACACTTACAAATGTCTCTGTACATTCAAAAGTTCTTTACCCTGACGTCTAAAAAATTGCCCCAATTTGCCGTAAACTCTAAAGCAAACGGAAAAAGGGCTTAAGTTATCCCACAAGGAGCCATGCTGCCGTGATTGCCAGCCCACCAAAGTGCAGGTCTCAAGCGTGGGAACTGTCACTGAGAAAAACCTAAGAATATCTCAGGTCCCGCCAAAATGTAATACAATGTAAGCGACTTCTAGCCGAAAGGGTGTGGCTTTGAGATATCGTAAGTCTTCACACGGCAAGGGAAGCTCATACCCAGGCTCTGATCTCGTGACAGAGACCGGTAGGTCAGATTTCTTATTCACTTCAAAAGTAATCACACCGGGGAATCCCAAGACCCCTACATTATTATAAGTGACAAATGGCCGGGAAGGGCTGCCAACGTATGGGGTTAAATAGCACAGTTGGTAGAGCACCGGAACGGTATCCTAGAGTCGCATATTGAAATCTCACAAATCAATTTTTGTTCAGCTTTACAACTAATAAGCACCTAGTCTGATTCCCCTCGTAGTTTACTTGATGATTTGGGTTCAAAAAGCCGTATCTTCCGGAGTGATCCCTATTCGCCATACCCTATGTTGCATCAAGTCTTGGGGCCCGATCCTGGCTACAAGATATTTCAGGTTTTATGGCTTCTGACTAGCACCCTGAACAAAGATATTGACAAATGGGAAGGGTAGTGCAGGACAACTTAGTTCGTAGAACGCCAGTACTGTATTCTGGAGGTCGCGGGTTCAAATCCCGCCCTAGTTAATTCATTACATATTTGCTATTCATTTCAAACATATTGGCTAGTTCTAGTGCACTGGTCGTCGTCCATCATCTGAAAAATCAAGCAACTTATTTGTCATACTGTAGCCAATGAACTGGTCATTTTAACTATTATAACTGTTTTGACCAATGACAATGATTATTTTGGAACCATTCTTTTTGGTCATTACATTACCATTTGAATTGGTCATATGTAACTGACTGCACTCTAACCAAAACACTGGTTGTTAACTATCATTATAGATTGGTAAACTTAACCGTTAAGGTTGGTCTCATAACCATAATGGATTGGATGGACAAAAAACAATTCAAGATTGGTTCATTTAATTGATATTCTGGTTGGACACATATCTACCAATCCAATTGGTTGAAAATAACCAAACTGTTGGCTCTTTTCAACCAATTGGTTTTTAGAGTGTGCTTATAGGTTTCCAGATGTATTTTGCGTCGGAGAGGTGTTAATTCTAAACACGGGTTTGTCCGAGAGTTTGCGAAAAAAATGCACAAGTTTACTCGGGCGGGACTCGAGCCCACGACATCCTGCTTACCACTACAGACGTCTCAATCACCGACTGACTTAGAGAAAGAAAGACGGGCACAGAGATAATCCCCCTTGCCAGGATTTTGTTTCCCTCATACGAAATACAAGTTTGTTTTCGTTTTAGTTGCACAGCGAAGATGTGATAAAGCTGGCAAGATAAAGTATTTTGGTTGGAAATCATATGATCTTTTTGAATCTCCCAATTTGGCATTTGCAGTCCATTAACTGCTTTTGAATGGCCTGATTTTACGTCTAAAATAGCCATTCCTGTGCATGCATTGGCTATGCTACTGATGATTCTCCTACAGAGTCAGATTAGGACTCAAAGCCTGATTCACACGTGGACCTCGGTGGGATTCGAACCCACATCACAAAAAGTGGAAGACAAAGAAAGTACCACTGGGTCAACATGACCAGCTATCAGAATCCACTACTTCATCACAACTGCTTGCAATCTTAGTATGAACTTGAGTATAACTTAGTGAGTCAACTCGAAGCTACATGTGCACAATTTGCGATCCCATCGTTTAAAAGATTAGGTAATTTTGTTGTTGTTGTTCTGGCAAAGTTGACGTAGAACACTTTAGATTAAACACGTTGAAAGGAAAAAAAGTTGAAATTTTTGGAGAGTTTTCAAAATCAAAGTTTTGGTAACCACGCAGTATTGCCTGGCGTCAAAATTACTGTACATCAAAGAAATAAAAGTAAAAATTCAAATACAGGAAAACAGTAGGAGCCAATTTCACCCTCCGCTCCGTATTTTAAAAATCACCACGCCCCATAATAGGCAAGACCCACTTTTTGATTAAGGGGTAGCTGCAATCAATTTTTAAAATAAAAGCTGCGAAAATGCACCTTTGTCTTTCAATTAACCTTATTTTCAACTTTTGTTTCACCACCTTGTGGGTTTAATGCTAATAATTATTTCCATATTCATGAGCAAAACTCTGATGTCATATTGGTTTATACACAAAGTCCTACATTTTTGTAGATTTTCCTTGACTCTGCTTTATATTCTTTTCTAGTTCACTGTTGTTTACGTCCAGTGCAATACGAAACCATCAATCCCTTTCTAAATAATGTTATCAGTTAGTAAATTTTTGGTTCACAATTTGAACAGAGACACCTACACATGCACGTTTTCCAATACTCAACTTCGGCTCTGTCTCAGGCTGCAACTGTTTTTTAACTAGCTAACGTTGAAGTTGTAAGCGCAGTAATTAGTTTAATAGTGCCACAAAGCATCAAATAAGATGCAAGAGAGCCAGAAATTACAGTAATCTAATTTAATTTAAACCCTTCAGGCCCACAATCGCGGATTGGTTTTGGGAACGAAGCCTGAGACGGAGCCCAAGTCGAGTATTGGAAAAGGGCCCATGTCTTCCCTACACATGCAGATGACCTTACTGCAACAGCGCCCTCAGTTGTCCTGGAAAGCATGTATTTTAAATGTGTCCAACCACATTAAACTAAATGAATTTTCATGCGCTGAGGAAGAATACAAATGTGAAGAAAAATTGTATCTAAGAAAAAATCGTTGCAGCTACAATAAGCTTTACAACTACGGTTATGGTAGAGCCGGAATACCTTTACTGAAAAATCGCCATTTCATGGTTTCTCTTATCAATGTGCATTATATGCTCGAATGCATAGACGCCGAACGTCTGTTCCCTGCCCTGTTCCTTCAAATTACTAAAAAGGGAACTTCAAAGCTTCCAGTACCTACATTGACTATTATACTAGCCTAGAGTACAATGCAGGTGTTGTGGACTTAATATGCTCCCAGGCTTTACATGGTTTTGTAACAAAGAGACGAAGGACTAGCGTTGGAGTGACCTTTGCTGCTTACTTTATCCCTTTGCTGAACTCATGAAGTAATGCAGTACGTAGCAGTATTCAACATCTCTGTTGGTTAACCTGTAAATAAACAATGAGAAACATGCACTCATAAATTCAATGCACAAGTGAAGTAAGAGTTTGGAGCTATCGCCTATAAACTTCTTCAGGATCTATACTTTTCTGTGTCACTTCACCGGTAAATGTAAGTTGAGACACAGCTTAAAAAAATATAAACAAAATACATGCATATGTAACAGTATCAGAATCCTCCATGTAATTAAATCTATTGATCTAAACCAAAGAAGAATACACGAAGTTTGATGAAATAGGAATCGACTAGAAAAGGATAAACATTACCTACCACTCTCAAAAACTAAGAAAACTACATCTTCTAGTCTAAAAATGGTGCGAAACCGCCAAAGAAATCTCGGGAAAGTCTGCAAAGAGACTACGCTATTAAGGCAAATCACCCGCCAAAAATATCACTCCGCCGCAGGTCGCGTTTGTGGCCGGCCTACATGGTCTGTCACAATTTAATCCTTCGCGCCTAACTGAATAAAATTTTGTTCCCGCAAGGAATCAACTAACCATTATCACTCTCCCATACTGGATTATAACAAGCTGCATGAATCTACAACTTCTAATCAATGGCCAATAACATAGAAAATTACTTGAGAAAATTCTAAAGGAGGCACTTGAATCGTCAAAACGTTCCAAGAATCAACACCTTTACCCAAGATGGTATGTACAAACACTGGCGAAGCTCAATGTCAAGGGGCAGAAAGAAGTCACGAAAACCTCCCCCTAAAGGCCATCATAACAAATACCTAGAGAGTAAGGAGAAAGTAATAAAGGTGGTAATATAAAACATACCTTCTGAACTGGTTGTGACATCTAAGAGAATAAACGATTCTGGAAGTCACAAAGAGCGACACATTACGAGGCGAAACTCGCTAGCAAACTGCTGTGAAAACGTGAACTAGATATTTAAACAAACTAGTGTATGGGGCTAGTCTCCAATCCAGCCGCAAGGGGCTAACAAGAAGTGCCAGAAGTCTCAAGTCATGAAATAAAGACAAGAAATAAAGACATGAATTATCCTTGTGTCTCCTAGAAAACGGAAACATCAACCCCAGCCCCCGTACACACCGTGGGTCAAATCGGTAATGCATGTGAGTACTGATGATTTGAAGTCCTCTGATGCAATTAAGAACGCTGGAAATGAACCAGGCGTGCCAATACACTTCTAGAATCAACGTGCTGTAAATGTTCAACACTTTGTAGTATATCTCCTGCAACAACAAACCAGCGCGATGCCAAATCATTAGGATTCATTTGATAATACAAAGCTACCACCGTATGTGCGGTATACGTGCAGATTTAGCTAGATTGTTATCATTGGGACCACCTCCCCCATCGACGTTCAAATTGACGGGAGAGGGCTTTCCCAATTAGTAGGACGATCATTGCAAACAGGATAATGAGCAATTTGGAAATAACTTTCAAAGTTAAACAAGCAACTCGCATCCTATCCTAAAGTGAAAAATGTTTATGTTAGAGTTTATTTAGGAAAAGGAGAAGACGCATGTGATAAAAGACTTCTATTGTATGTAATCAATTAGAAGCAAAAAGTAACAGTCACATTCCTGTATTCTCAATATTATATGATCTATCGAAAGGTAGCGTTGGTATAATTCTGATAGACTGCTTCACAGGAGAGTTGGCTATAGCTTTGGCTGTTGCATACATTTGCATTCACACACACATTTGTTGCCCTTTCTTGGGGGAACACTCCCCAAATCTTTCACAGGGAAGGCTTTTACGGCAAAATTTGTTTCTACGACAGTGATCTTAGAGACATACAGAATTTTACGGCAGTTGAACTGTTATTCACCGACCCTACCCTCCAGCCCATTTTGCTCTGGGTGGGCAAGCATGTTAGAAGTGCCTTCATCACGGGTTGAATCCTAGATAAAGGTCTTCTTGGTTTTCATCTTGGGGTCCCCGAGCTACGGCAGGCGGTTGGGCCATTTTGAGGTAGGTCTAGTTCCTATGCCCATACCATGATTTTACCAGGTCTATAGGTTTAATCGACGCTCATCAAGTAATATATCCTTTAATGGCATGTTATAATTCCTGTGCTTAACAACAGCATGAAATTGGTTCATAATTTCAAGTGGATTGTTACCTTTCGTGCCATTTCACACTACGAGGTCTCCTGGCGTCAGAATGACTCCGAGGTATTTATATTTTAGCCATATCGTGGTGTCCTTATTACAACAGATTTTCTACTGGACTCACGAGATCTGCTACTTTATCTTCTGGTTCCTTACTTAATCTTACACGGCCCAGTGTTCTGGGCGTGGTTTGTTGGTCGACTCATCCTCTTTCTTCTTGAGAAGGTCAGTAACCTTCAAATCATCCGGTGCCTTCGTCATGGGAAGACGTATTTCAAGAAGGCAAACCTGCTAGTGAGAGTATCTATGTCTTAGCTTCTCCAAACTGGAGATTCGCCAGCTATTTATTTCGGATCTTGGCTGTCAACGTAGGTGAATGGTAACTCTTTTCTATGTGCTTGGTTAGGTGAATGGTCCATAAAATACTGCTGTATTCGGAAATCATACCACAGGCGCAAAATAACAGTATCTGTCCTATATTATCCATGCCTACTATAGGCTCAAATCTGAACAGTCCTGACTAAAACCATCTTAGCTTCCCAGGGAGAATATGGTTCACACTGCAATATCAGGTCCAAGCGGCTTTACACAGTATCTACCTTCACAGATACCCTTATGGGTGGCTGGGAGCCCCCTTAGGGATTTAGAAACCCTAACATCTGGCTCACATGTCCCTCTAAATAACCTCATATTAAACCATTAAAGTTTATATTTTTTTGGCGCTTCCCGTGCACGCAATGTCAAGGTGGTCTCTATCTTTGGGTTTCGAATTGTGTAGAGCAATAAATAACATGTCATTATGTTCTCATGTAAGTCATGTAAGTGGGGAAAATATCTTTCAGTAGTTCGGCATATTTTGTATGATTTTTTGTCGAAGATATTGTATAATTCTCAGGGCACAACGTAACAACTATTAAAATAGAGTTTGTGTTGTGCATTGTACATGTAGGTCTACGGTTGCGCTTAGCTACATGTGATATCTGACCAGTCATCTCATTGTATTATGCTGTGCTATCATGCTCTTATATTTGGGAATTACAACTCGTGGTGTATGATATATAATGTAGATGTTATTTGCTTGAGGCCTGTGTCTGCTCTTGTATAGACCTTTTTCACCAACGTGACTTATTGTAAAGAATACCATCGTGTGTGGACTGCCTTGGCCACAGTGATAGCATATATTCCTACGGGCAGCTTCAACCACGTGCAAACGCACGTAGAGCTCCCCCGCCCAACTGACGCGGGGCTCGTCCACTATACATGAAGAATGAAAGCACATACTTGTCATCAGTAGCACACCGTCCGATGTACTATTGTGGCGTGGACTGTGATATCGTAGTTCCTACGTGGTCAATTCCGTACTACATCGTTGGCAAATCACTTTTCATGGACCTCTACATTTGAATTGAGCAATGCATATTTTGTTCGCATAATTTCTAATTCAAGTTTCTTGCTGTAGGTTGTTTTTATTTGGTCGAGTTGAAACTACACAGCCTTGGAGTGGTTTGTAGACATGCTTTTGAGTCTGGAGCAAGGGCAGATCAGAGCATGGAAGAAGGACGCAGAAGGAGTTACAACTCTGGTACATCAAAGTGCTCGATTATCATCACCGACCGGTCAGACAAACAATAGTAAACATTCCATTGCTGCCTCAGTTAATCATAGCCGGACAAGTGAGGCCAGTAATATCGTAGCAATATTTGTGGCGTTTTCTTCGCAATGAACTACAACTTATCGCATTGACCAGGAAATAGAAAGATAATCTTACATTAGATTTACTTTGCCATCGTGAATAATTTCTGAGGGATTTTGATGCACTTTTCCATTATCCATGCAATGTTTGTAAGTTTATCTTGTCATTCCAAAACATCAGTTTTTAAAGTCTTTCGATGATTTTGGCTAAGACTGGCCTTAAACATGTTGACACCACTGGACAGTTAAGTTCACGAAAAACAAAATGCAGTGTTTCATCACGAGGAGTGATCATGCGATCTCATAAAATGCCTTTTTGTGTAAATTTCGACACGAAATCTTATATAAACAACTTGGCTATTTATTCCCAAAATAAGTCCAGAGGAAAGCGTTCGATAAGGGAATAGCCTAATAAAAGCAACTGCGCAAGCATTATATTTGATGCTGTTGCAATATTACACCAAGCACCAACGATTGCATGATTATCCAACTTCTTATGCTGCAGTACACAACGTTTGAATTAAGGGTGCAGGTTACCAGCGAGAAATTGCAGCGATGATCGTGGGGTACAAAGGGGGCTTTATGGTTCTGAAACAGGTGTTGCGTAGCAAGCATTCGCTGCGCTGTAGCCATGGACATACAGGCATGCCAGAAAGCGGTAATTGGCCAGATAGCCCAGGCAGTTAAAACTCCTTCTGTGTCCTTCCTTCATGATCAGAGTCAGTACTCGTAAGATAGCTTCTTGAATATTCATCTATTCGTGACGAGCATTCAGAGCTTCAACATGAAGAATTTGGGCCTCCAGATGCAGCTAGATTTGGTTCATGAACGGAAAAAGAGGGACTTGTTGACTGGACTACGACTGGAGTAAATGGAAAAAAGAATCAGAACTTAGAACAATTTAAGAAGGGTACTAATTAATGTCTGTCCAAAGGGAAACTTGAAATAAAAATTATACATTTTTCAGCAAGCACTGGTGCTTTGGAAACAAAATGACTCCATTTGTGTTAGTTTGGATTTGTGGTACTACTCCACAGTGGTGTATTCCAGTCCATCACAAGTCCTTTCAAAGTTCCTTCACTGGTCCAATCATAAGTCCCTTCACAAGCTCAGTCATAAGTAACAAGGTGGACAATAGCAAAAGAATGCTTTCTTCACAGCTCATGTGAATAGCTTGTGCACTGGCTTCCACAGAATGACTTGTTATTGAATTGTGATGGGCTTGCAGGGGCTTGAAGTCTGCAACTTCCTTTACAAGAATTTAGTCTGTGCATGTATTTGTGCTGCTTTAGTACTTTACTAACTTTATTTAGGCGTTCCTCTGGAGAAATGTCTCGGGAACGTATTTTGGTCAGGTGAGGTAAGTTGGATTTAATTTTGAATTTGACTAAGGTTGGAAATAAGGTGGGAATCAGGTTTGGATGAAGATTGTTTTGAGTGTGCCATTGCTAATGTTGTAAAATCTAAACATGGCGTGAAATTACCAGAGATACATTAGAAACTTTGAACATAAGTGACCAAATTAGTATAAATTAGTGTAAATTAATATATTAAATACACCGAGGATTTTTTTCCAGTCTGGCAGTCCATGCGTATATATATATGGCTGAGTAAACGCCACCGATTTTACAGAACAAAATAATGCCCGCACTGTATCCACTTTACCTAAAATAGGTTACCGATGTTCAGAAAGTTATTGGCATAGAATCATTGACTTCATTGTTAACGTATACCAAAACTTTCCAATGAGCGAGTGGAGGTGGAATTGGCTTTGAATCAGCAACTTGATTGTACTTTGACACATAACAAAACTACCCCATCGATACGAATATGGCATTAACCAAAATTATACTGCAGAACCAATTTTGTAAGGAAAGTGTGGGCTGGTTTTTAACAGGGTCAATGAAACGGGACGGCTGCGAACTAGCTGCTACAGTATCGGTGTACTTTGGCACAAAAAATCCCCTTCCAGTGTGTTGAATTTGTGCCAGACACTCACAAGGACGAAGTAAAGTGAAAAACACGAGGGGTACAAATGGAATTTGTAACGATAGCTAATAA
Source organism: Acanthaster planci (assembly GCF_001949145.1). The sequence goes on along the minus strand of NW_019091744.1, from coordinate 71,191 downwards.
GTCTGTTTGCGATAGAGCTTTTCTGCATTTCTAAAAGTTTTGAGAGAAATTATCCTACCATGCTTGTACATATGCTATAACATCAAACAAAATTTGTATAAGTAAGCCAGATTTGCAAAAAAGGGAAAGAAATCATAATTTTCCCTACAACAATCTCGCATTATGTTGAAAAGGTTAGTTGTTGCCCCGAAACAGGATGACTTTACTGCACATTATTATAAAAGTGCAACAATTTCATTTTATTAAAAAGCAACATTTAAGCCGGATGGGAACTGCATGAGGCAAACTTTCGACCGGCCGACATACATCCGATAAGACGGGGAAAAATATGTTGAGAGCCACAGCAGTTTTTGGTATACGTTGTATTACTGAGTTCATGTCAAGGGGCATTCTTAGCAGGTCAATATCTGTGAAGAACTACACAACAGATAAAATTCCGTTCACATAACAGGTGCCATTAAGCTCAAATAATTGGCTCTTGCGTCAAAACGCTATGACATTATCTTGTGTAAGTTGTGTTTATCACCGAAACAAACACGAAGTTTTTTAGTTTATTTATTTCATGTTGTATCTGGGCTACTCATTTAGTGGAATCGACTCGTTTATCATGGCCTCCCAATATATAAAAGACAAGAAGATATAGACATATATTTAGATCTCTCTTGGTCAATCCACATTGACCTTTCTTTCGTTTGCAAACATTTAGAACCATTTAGTACAGGCTGCCCATAATAGTTATACAGAACGTTCAAGCTTCGTTCACAACAACCTTTACCTCAAATTGCAAGGCAGTGGCGTAGCTACGATTTTAGGGGGGGGGCATCAGCATCATATCGGGGGCGCCAGCTTTCAGCGGTGTGGTTTTTGGGGGCATGTTTTTGGTAGCATTGTTCGATATCCATGAATGCGTGGGTGTATAGGTGTGTGTGTGTGTGGGGGGGGTTACGTCCCCCAGACGGGATCAGGTCAACTCAGACCTAAACCAAATCGGACCCAATACTAACTCGGACCCACGACCATCTCGGACCCACAACCAACTCCGACCCACGCCAATTCGGATCCACGCCAACTTGGACCCACCTCGAGTCAACTCGGACCCACTGAGTCATTTGGTTGCACTACACCATAAACGCGTCCGTAGACCGAAAGAGTGCCGACTCTTGAACCTCGCGAAGAGGTTGGCCTTCATTTTTTTCGCTGGGAAATTCAAGATTATTTTTTTTTCGCTGGAAATTCCAATTATGGCCAGATCGATCACTTTTTGTTTGAATTTTATGATTTTTTTTTATTCGCCCTTTACCGAAGATACCCCCTAATAGTAGTAAAACTATGCACTCAGCTCTGAATGTAGCCAACCGCCTCTATCCAAATAGGCCTGCAATGTGGGGCTTTTTGTGAAAGAAATACTTTGAACTGGAAACTGTTAATCCCAACTTCGGGTTTTATAGAAATAATTCTATGATCCCTCGTGATTATGGCACATCTTATTGTAAAAAAAGTGGGATTGTTTAAGACAATAGGAAATATTCCACATTTTTATTTTAAAATGATTTGATTAGTGTTGTTCGAAATTACCAACTTATTTGCGTTATTTGGACAGTCAGTTTAGGCCTGTATGGATGAATTCCTCCATCTGCCTAAATTTTGCCGGTATTCGGTGGGGGTGGGGCAAGGTGGGGGCGTAAGACTTTCCTGGCAAAAAAAAAAAATGAAAAGCGAGGTAGGGGATAACACCATGAAACACTATAAAATGTCAATGTTCGTGATATTGATGTATATCTGCAGTATGTGTTGTACGTATGCAGCATATCTTATGTACACCAATAGGCCTCTCTGTGGCGTTTTATTGCAACAAAAACTTTGGGGGCTGTTTGGTGAAAGTTCATTCGATTTCTTCTGTTGATCTGGAGTGCCAAAAAACTTTGGAGAAAGGGTGTCAATGATTTGGTACTGTCAATTACCCTCCAAAAGCTGCTCCCACTCCCTGATCATGGGGTTTCAAGAACGGAAGGTGACAAAATCAGTGCATGTGGTCAATCACACAGGTACCTCGGAAGCTAATAGCCGATTAAGATTGCAGATTAAAAGCGGCAAATAAGACATCAAAGGAAATGTGCCTCCATAAAAATACGACGCTTGTCGGTTACTTTATCACTTGTTTCAAGACATCACTGATATCAAATCTAGTCCCATATGGTTTTCAACCACCATGTCTGTTCAAACTCGAAAAATGAGAAATTCTGGGAAGCCTGTGCCACTGTTTCCCTGCATTAGGTTCATTCAAGATGACGTTACATCTCGGCAGCATACAGTGCAAAAGTGTCATTTACCAAATGCTAAAATGTAAAAGTGGACAAAATCGATTTTCAACAAGTTAATCACGCTCCAAGGGTTGGGTCCGAGTTGACTCGGGGTGGGTCCGAGTTGACTCGGGGTGGGTCCAAGTTGGTCGTTGATCCGAGTTAGTTTTGGGTCCGAGTTGGTTGTGGGTCCGGGTTAGTATTGGGGCCGAGTTGGCATGGGTCCGAGTTGGTCGTGGATCCAAGTTGGCATGGATCCGAATTGGTTGGGTCCGAGTTGGTTTGGGTCCGAGTTGACTCGAAACCCCCCAGACCGCCCCGTGGCTACACCACTGTTGCACGGTCTTGCTTCATGACTGCATTTTACATAGAGTATCAGTAAAGGTATTTATTATAGGATTTAATATTGGCTTCGTACATAAATTTGTTGATTTTTGTACTCCAGAAACCCATGGCTTTAACAACTACCATGTTTGAAAAATCTGTGCTTCTCACGTAACGAAAGAATGGTCTAAACAGGTCTGTGTATGAATGCAAAAAACTGCCATCCAAAATTTTTTAAATTGCTCTCCGCAGTAAGATACACGCTACAGGTGCAGGTCTCCATGACCCAGGAATTTCTATGAGAGCCGTGAGGCGTGGAGAAGGGTCAAGAACTGGCTTATAAAAGGGGACTGACACATGTTGGCGATGACAAAAAAGTGAACAAACTGGATCTCTCGTCAGTCAACTGTCAGTGTAATTTGGTGTGTCTGTAAATCCTCGCATCCATGGATTCAAGTACATCGGAGGATTGCTTTAGAAAAATTAGTAATTCGAGAGGACAGACACAAAACTGGCGAAGGTAGGTGTGCAAGAATGTAATGTCCGTTTGAGCTTAAGAAGGGAGTGGTTACCTGCTTGCAATTAGAACGCTGTACGAGGGGGTTTATATAATGAAATGTTTTACTGAACTCTTTGGGAATCAACCTTTGTGAAATGTTTTACTGAACTCTTTGGGAATCAACCTTTGTGAAATGTTTTACTGAACTCTTTGGGAATCAACCTTTGTGAAATGTTTTACTGAACTCTTTGGGAATCAACCTTTGTGAAATGTTTTACTGAACTCTTTGGGAATCAACCTTTATGTTTCAATGAATTGGGTTTAAATTTTTAGACTTTTTCAAAGTATCTAGTGAATTTTTTTTCCTGTTGGTGTTTATTTAAAAAATGTTAAGACATTCCTGGGAGAAAACCTCGAAGATTAATTGAGTTCTGCATTTAAACAGCTGGAATTTTTACAATTTTGCTTCTTTAATTTCCTATTCCTTCGGCAATAGGCCGTTGAACAACGCTTTCATAGACATGCTTTCCAGGTGCGAATTTCAGGCTCACAATTTGATCAGAAACCATTTAAATTTATCAGTGAGTTTTCTAATTGACGCCACAGCAACAGTGCCCCTTAATTTGAACAAAAGCATTTACAGCTTTAAATGTCTTAAAAAGTGTGCTTTTCAGTTCATGTTATCCCAGTGAATGTTAGTTGTTTTCCTACATTGAAGAAACGTATGTAGCTGCGTAAAATGTGTCTGTAATAATTTCATCCCGTTGACCTACAAGGTAAATCAGGATTGGTGTCGAAGGCCATCAGTACGAGGCCGTTATAAGACCTTGAGAAATTCTTTCTACGTTTCCCATATCATCAATTCATTGAGTGGGACCTAGATTCTAATTTGACGAGCAAAGCTGAGCAAAGATGATTTGGAAGAGATTGTACGGGATGGCACCTTTCATGTGTCTGCTAAATTGAGAGTTCTGAATAAAATTAAGCCAACCGTCTATAAGTTTGAAAACTCAAGAGGGATAACACTCAAATCTCATTTCAAAAATTTCAAGGTGATACCTGCTTGTCTCTTGTCCTAATATGCATGCATTTTGTTGTCCCACTTTGTGTTTTTAATGAGTTGATAATTTTCAATTTTCTTCTTTTTCGGACATAACTTTTTCATTTTCAGTACATGTACAGCTATTTCACAAATAGATGTAGTGTTTATTTGTAAGTACTTCAGCATGATTTATTTGATGCAAGGTTTCATATTTACCATAAGTTTCAATTGTTTAAGAAAAAAACGTAAACGTAAACGTAAATTTAGTTCAAGCTTTAACACACCCACAGAGTTTTCACAAAGGGACAAATTCGGCCAATATCATTGTCTTTACGAAATCCTTTTCCCGTCAGAATCGGCTAAGTGGCACGCAACCAACATCCTGATGAGGTTTTTTTGTCAAACTCAGTTGCCCTCATCGAGATCAAGAAAATCAAATTAGGGAAAATTTTACCTAAATCAGAGTTTTCACATAGATACAAAATTTAGCGCGAAATGGGTAAAACACAGCTACTGAGCTTTCAAACGAAGGGTATTTTTGGCGTATAAAAAACAACGTGCACTGGATTTTAAGATAACTACTTCAAATGGAATCTTCACGAAAAGATAAATTTTGTTTACGGATATCGGCGAATCGACCCACTAAAACAACACGCAAGGGGAAAATGGGATTTAAGTTTTCGCAAACAAGCAAATTTTTATGGTCATATCAATTTTCTATTTTTCTGTAATTGATATATTTTCAAGTTGGAGGTCTCAGTTTCCTATTTGTAGGAGAAAGTAGACAACATTTGCTCTAAAAAGGCAAAAAGTTCATTTCAAAAGGTTACCAACCTTAAAGTCTATTTCCTCCAAACGACTGTTCAATGCCCCGTGGCCAAAATTAGTGCCTTCCTAAAAAGAACTGAAGGGCATCTTTTGTCCCTCCATATTGTATATCTCTACTGTCAAACAGAAATAATTGCCCATGGATAGACTAAATTTTAAGGTGTGACAAAAGGAAAATGAGGTTTCAGAAGGGAAGTGTTTCTATACTCATATTTTTAGTATCTGGAACACTACCGAGCTCCATGTAAATTTAAAAAAAAAAGACAGTAGAGTAGTCTGTCTTTCCACTGTGGACACCGTAGAGAGAAGTCTCAAGGCCAAGTACTCTTAGTTAACATGAACCCAATTGGAGGTTTGGAAGTTTAGTAAAAGGAATGCGGCATGGAAAGTTTCAATGCAGACTTCATTAGGAATCCAGACGCTGGAAAAAAGTAAAGTTGGACGTAAATTAGTTTTATCAAACTTTAACATTTAATAGGAACCTAAAAAGCTCGCGTAACTTAAAAATCCTTGAAATCTGATTGGGAATAGTATACCGTGACTGCTGTTTCCTTGTCTTTAATGCCTTGGTGTGCCTCAACTTATAATTTAAGCGACCCCCGCCATGGAGCACCACTAGATTAGAACGATGTAGGCCTAACAAGATTTTAGCGGTTGTGCAGGATCTGTGTCACATGAAAAAAATATGTGTCACACTTCTGTCTCAATACAAATTATCAAACGTGAAAAAATCAGCCTGCAAAGAATTTCAGTTCACAAAATACAGACTCTTTGGCTGCATTGGGTATACCAACAAGTTGGACGTTTGCAATTCTTCTGTGATGAAGTCGAGCATAGCGATAGATATGGATGCGAGGTGCGGCCTTTTTGGCGTGTTTGCACGCTATAGGCCTTTGAAAACCTTGGCCTAGCTCCAGCTACGCTACAGCCTGCGGGCTTTTCCTTTCAATTGCATTCCAACAATAAACGTCTAGATAGGCTTGACGGTTCTTCCCAATCCCTAAAGTTTTGAGTTCGTGTTGTGTGGCCGCGATGTTTGATGTCATTGTTGCTAAAGCCTTGTTGTAACTGTAAATCACTACTGTTTGTAACCCAAATATATTATTTTCATTGGGTCGTAACACTCTGCGGTTTTTAAACCAGTTTTTGCGAGGAAAATCCGGTAACACAAACCATACTTTTGTAGTGAGATTTTCCCATAACAGCAACCTAGGGGTACCAATTAAAAACGCTCGTATGGGAGTTTGAGACCATGAGACCAAGTAGTTTTTGTTTCTTTTTAAATCTCACATTTTTACTCACCGAAATCCCGTTTCTCTGCGACAACTGCACCGTTCATGCCGTTGTTCTTATGAAATTGCTCGTGCGATTTCGGTTCGACCATTTTCGGACGTGGGGTACTGCAACTTGTTTTATTGCACGACCGTCTTCACCGTGTGACTTCTAAGATGACTTATACCATCAGGACGCGCGACATGCGCTGCGCTTGTGGCCTGCGCTGTGTAGTCCCACAGTTCCGAAAATGGTTCAACCGAAATGCAGAGCAAGATTAGACATTGGCTAGCCCTATGCATGTAAAATGTGATACATACAACGGCATTAACGGTGGGATTATCGTCGGGGGAAAACGAGAGATTGGTGAGTAAAAATGTCAGATTTAAAAAAAAAAAACTTGGTCTTATGATCTCAAAGTCCCGTGCAACCGTTTCCAACAGCTGTGAGTACCTCACGGTTGCTCTCACGGAAAAATGTGATTGAAAAGTGGAGTTTGCGTTACCGGCTCTTCACCACAAACACTGGATTAAATAAACTTCTCGTTTAATACCACCCCATGAAAAAAACAACGCGTCTGAGTCACACAGAAAAGTGACCTAAGATTCTTGAAGTAGGAAAAAACCTGCTCAACTAGGCCTTAGCTACAATGACCTCAGACATCGCAGCTGTACAACTGGCTGCTTGTTTCTTTATTAAACTGGAATTTAGAAGTCACTTAGAGTTTTCGAATTCGCTTTTTCCATACTTTGTGAGCCTTGCCACTGAGGAGCGCAGAGGTCGTACTGTTTGCATTGTTGTCTTCAATGGCCAAGCATATTATTTATATATGTTTTTCTCATCTTTTCCTTGAATTGGACGTTTGCCTTTGACGTCCAAAGTCCACCATAGGTATCAAACATAATTAAGTTATTATCAGTTCCTACACACTGAAATATTTCTATAAGGTGAAACAATAAATCCCCTGGATCATGAGAGGGCGCAATTTTCCTAGGCAGGCATTGCATGTTCGTTTGGCCAGAACTGCACTTCGCTGGTTCACGAACCACTTTGAAATGCACGCGTCACGGGCGCTTCCCTTCAAGCAAAAATGAACACTTCCAACCAATCTGTCTCTGTGCAACCAACAAGGGGGTGCTTTTGCTCAAGGTGAATTGCTAGTATAAAGATGCTCACAGACAAATATTAACGTGCTTGCCGCTCAGGTCAATCCAACTTAATTTACTAATGTGGAGTTCACCGATGAAAGGTTGTTGACATTGTAAAATAAACCAGGAATTGAAATTCACGCTCGATATTTATTACTCCAGGGATAAACATGGCCAAAAATTCGAATATTATTCAGAAAACCATTTCAAGCTCATTTTTTCAGAAACTGTGACATGTATCACCAAATCTACGATCGTGTTGAAGATAGATATTCTGGGAAGGTGATTTTCAGACCATGTTTATCTGTTTTCCCTTCTTGCAAGCTCTACAGACCGCCCTCAGTTGGCCGGCTGGTCTATACTTACACTATGGATTCACAACGGTCGTTTTAGTTCAATCTAATTCCACTTACATTAAGGGTGTCTTCCGAGGAATATGGTTGATTATGACACAATAATTGTTTTCATATGTTGTATTTTGTTTGAACCCCTTCTGATACGTTGTTAAGAGGAGGTTTCCAACGATGAAAACAGAAAGACCGCACACTGTAGAAAATTAGGTTGTGCCACAATGGGTTTCTGTAAAATCAAAATGAAACGTGTCAATGTCATGCTCAACAAAGCGTAACTAGCCTCCTGCAACCTTGCAAGCTGCCTTCCTCCACCTCGTCTACCTTGCTTCCACAAACATAACTAGTCAGAAAAAAACATCTTTGTCAATCCACAAATAAAAATCTGTTCATGTGCATAATAAGCCTCTTTGGTAATACGAATAGACATAAGAAGCTATGTAAAAGTACAGGAAAATTTCTAACAGTGTACTAAACAATTAGAAGGCTTTGCAGCCATTGTTAACAAAATTAGGCATAAGCCCTTAGAAGTCCCAACAGTCAATACTAACGACATTTCAAGTAAGCGTCGTTGAAACAATCGAAAGTGGCAATGAAGATTTTTGTGACTAAAACTTGTCTTTCTGTACACTTCCAAATGTATATCAGGTATAACGTGTTCGTCGGCGGCCAACTATTAGTCTTCTAGGTAAAGTCGTATTATCGTCAAATATCTGCAGAAGAGTGACTTGTAATAATGCTCATTTTTCCTGTTTTGCTTTGTGTGTGTTAATGGGAGATTAGTGTTTGAAGAAAGAACAGTGTCGTTGACGAAAACTAATACAGATAAAAGGTAGCGTTTAAAAAGACTACATTGTATAAGAATTATTATTTGTACATCAGTGAATAATGTAATACATTACACGTGCGTCCACTTGTGCACAATTGGCCAAATTGACAAATTCCGGATCCGCCCCTGCGCCGCGCCGAATCACGTACAACAGACATTTTACTTATTTCTTGTAGCCACTGCTGGTTTAATCTTTCATCTTTATTATCATAGAAATGTTTTGGACGCTGACGCAAAGTGGCTGGTGTGGGCAGAGTCACGCTTTGCGTCTATCGCGGGCAAAGACACGGACATCGACCGGGAGAGCTTCAAGAATGCTTTGGGCATACGAAATGTTAGTGGGTTAATTTGTTTGTTCTGATGTAAGGCTAAAATCTAAAACCACCTGGAATACTGGGATTGGACGTAGCTTGTAAAGCATCCTTGTGGTGACTTTGGACAAAGATCAAAAGAAAACCTGAAACATACGTAAAACAATGTCTTGTTTACCTGTTAATTACTTTTGCAATCTCAAATCTAATTCCGTGGGGCTTACAATTCAAGTTCGGAAGGTCACTGCTCATTAGGTGCTTCAAATTTCGATGACCCCCCTTTTAAAATGTCTTTATATTCTGGTTTGTCTTACAACGTCAGGTGTTTTTCGCCGACCGGTTCTTTGATATGTTAGACAATGATCAAAGTGGGACGATCTCCCAACAAGAAATGATGGACGGTCTCTTCCTTCTCACCAAGGGAACCAAAGAGGAAAAACTCCGGTTCTTTTTTGACGTCTACGACTTAGACGGTAAGGCCAAGCTGTTTCCGGGATCCAGTTTCAAATATTTACACTAATATGTTTCCAACAAGACACATCTTTTATTACCTCTGATGGCAAATGACCTTTTAAATTTCTTTCCAGAGGTCAGGACTTACTTCAATCTTAGATCACTAAAAAAAGAAAACAGAAATCTCTGAAAAAGAATACAGACTAAACCGACAGTCTTATACTAATTCCAGGACACAAATCTGAACTTACAGCTTTGAAAAAAACCCAAATATCTTGAAATGAAAAATGTACTTTAGACGAATATTTTCCTTTGGATTGATTAACATTTAATTTTCACACTTCTCGTCTTTAAAGCTTTTGCTCTTTTGATGGAATATCTGTGGGCAAAATTTAAAATCTGGGGAAAATCGTAGTGGCTTCCAAATACACAGCATTCAAGTTCTGCAAAATACAATAGGGGGGCCTAAGTATCAGGAATCGTTTTTTGCCATCAAATCAAAAGCTCAGTGTGTTATCTTCAAGCTTCAATCCCAAAACCAACAATTCATAAAAGTTACTTTTGGAAAAACTACCAATTACTTTTTGAATGAGTTTTATTTTGGACAGGCGGTAGATTTTATTAATTATTTTTTTCTGGTTTATTAAAAACACAATGCACTTTCAGCCCAAAGGCTAAATTGCTACATTGTTTACAATTTCAAAAGAACACCCGACTGGACACAATTAAACACAATTATAAGGAAATGAATAAGAGCTAAGAACAAGTACACTCCATAAAATACTAATAAACAAAAGCATGATTTAAAACATGTGAAAGAAAGGGCTATATGTGATTCAAAATACTTACAAAGTAGGGTATTGGACTACGTTTGTGTTGCATCTGATTACGGAAGGTTTGTTCGAATTTCTTAATTGATATTGCGCGCTAGAACTTCTGGGTTGAGGCAACCACTGTCTGAACATTTTAGTTTTAATAGTAAAGTCAACGCAAAGGCCTCTTCTACGGTCGTGGACGGAGACGAAATTACACTTCAAGAAGGGCCCAATATAATTTTAAGGCACGCTATTGAATACTCTCTAATTTGTTGATTTGTGCGCTAGTTAAACCAGCATTCCAAATTGCTAGCTTTGCAATAAATCTGGTCAACATGTTTGCCCCATCTAAGATCTGAACTGATTAAAACATCAAGAATTTTTACACAATCAACTATGTGGAGATCAGTAGAGGAAATCTGTAAAGGAGGAAATTGTGGAATATTTTTCGTAAAGCATACACTCATGCAAGCACATTTACCCGGGTTAACTTTCATATTATTTTGTACCACCCATTGACTAAGTTCGCCCAATATGGGGCCATTCCCTCTACTGCTCTCCACAATAGTCATGTCATCGACATACTTTAGACTAAGTAATCAACCATTAGTGTCAGTTGAATTATCAAGACGAACAGCGCCATGACGTTTAGCAAGAAATCCCATCCAGAGACTAACTGTTGTACACAATCCAATGTATCAAGAAAGGCTCACCCTTTCCTTTCCCTCATTGACCAAGTCCCCCGTAGCTCACCCACGAACAGCCTTTCACCCTCCCGCTCCCAAACTTCTCGGACCTTATCTTTCACTCCTTTATCCTTGTGTTTTCTTTGCTCAATTTCGGCATGTCGAAATTCCCCTCCACATGGCTGCGTGGTTGGGCGTAGTAACGTTTCCAGAAATGCTAATGTTCAGAAACCTCAGACTTTGTAACTATCAACCATTCGCCACAGATGACCGGGTAAACACTTTCACGCACCCGGCTCTACACTTTGTACACGTGACTTCTTATTCTGTATTTTACCTTTTTACGCACGACACTTTGATTCCTGCGCGCAACTCTAGTAGGAAGTCATGTGACCCTTTGAGATGGAAGATTTT